>JAPZPC010000074.1:0-169171 GCA_037952705.1 Haplographium delicatum
TTTATAAGCTAATCTAGCTTATATATATTAGTTTAAAAGAATTTATATTAAAGGAACCTTATTATATAGTATAAAGCGTTAGTACTAATTTAATAAATATCTACTATTTTCTTAATTTATAGATTAAGTCCTAAATTAGTTCTAGCCTTAATTCGGGTTATATCTAGCTTTGTCTTTTTCTTAGAAGGTTTTAGGATTAAGATAGAGATCTCTTTTTAGATATAATAGGATTATTAATATATCTAGTGCTTAATAGCTTTATCTCTCTAAATTATATCTACTTAGAAATTTATATACTTATCTTAGATTTCCTTAGAGTAGTATAGAATCCTAAGTTCTCTAGCAAAGCTATAGATTAAAGGGTATTTAGGAGACTAAATAAATCTATTATAAAGAAGATCTAATAGTACTTAGAATCTTTTTATCTATTTGCTTCTAATAATTATATCCTAACCTCCTAGGTCTAGAACTATAAAGAGACAGTTTCGGATTTAATAACTATTAATTATTAGATATAGTTAAATAAACTAATTAGTATAGGTTTTTATACTTCTGTTAAAGCTATAAATTAGTATAAGGAAAAGGAGATCTTAGAGCTTTACTCCTAGAGAAGAAAAGAGTCGTTTTGCAAGATTATAGTTTAAAAACAAGAACCTATTAGCTCTAGTGTCTGCTAGGGTATATATATTAATCTTATATCTATTTATACTTAGATATAAAGAGATAAGGAATTAGGAGCCTCCTAGTAGCTTAGAAAGGTCTATGCCTAACAGATTATATTTACGTAAGCCTAGAAAAGAGTCTTTGTCTAGGCGTCCTTGTTTCTCTTCTATATTTGTTCTAAGTTAAAGGCAGAGGTTGCCTCCTCTATTCCTTCTTAGTCCTTAGGGTTATTAATATCTACAATTATAGCTTAAATAGTAGGTAACTTAGGGCACTAACTTTTATAGTATCTAGGTTTCTTATAGAGAAAGCAGAGGCTAGTAGAGCTATCTGCTAAGCTATTTTAGTTACTTTTTAGAATAAACTTAACTAGCTCTATAGTTGTCTAGGGTTTTATATAAAAAGTAAAAGGGTTAGGCGTTTAAGAAGAAGTTCTTATATATTTTAAAATATTAACAAAGCGACTTAGAGTTAGCTTAGATAGCAATATAGTAGTTTAGATAGGTTTCTAAATAGATTTTAATATAGTATAATGTTATTCTTTGTCTATTAATATTAGGTTATTAACTATAGTATTAAAATCTTCTCTCTAGGAGAGTTTTGTAAAGGATATAGTATACTATAGTTAAAGGGTAATTTTGTTCTATAATTAATAAAACTAGTCCTTTTAAAGGATCTTAGCTTTAGCTACAAGGTTACAAAAACGTGCTATAAACGCTATAAAGGTTTTATTAAAGTATCTATAGTCTTCTATTCTTATATTATTAAATTTATTCTAGAAATATTGCTTTTTAAACCTATTCTTAAAGTATAAGGCTAGTAGTTTAAGTATTTCTTTAGCTATCCCGAATTTATCCTAATAGTCTTTATTGTTATTACTATTATTATTATTATTATTGCCTCTATATTATAGTTTAAGGTAGCTTTGTGCTAAACCTTTAGTAGTAGCCTATATAAGAGCCTTCTTATTGCTTTTAGTAAGGTAATAAGCCTTTTTGAGGTTAAACTAGTCTTGAATTAATATCCTCTATTGCCTAAATAGGGGGTTAATAC
Source organism: Haplographium delicatum (assembly GCA_037952705.1). Taxonomy (NCBI): domain Eukaryota; kingdom Fungi; phylum Ascomycota; class Leotiomycetes; order Helotiales; family Hyaloscyphaceae; genus Haplographium; species Haplographium delicatum. Next base: position 1,717 of record JAPZPC010000074.1, read on the forward strand.
TATTGTCAAAGGGCTTAATTCTTTCTATCTGTTTTGCTAGGTAGGGTTTAGGGTTAGGCGTTATAGTCGCTTATAGGGTCGGGGAGGAAACAGTGTCTCTTAGTTGCTGTTGCCCTACGAGTGTAACGACACAAAAGATCACAGGCTCCGTAGAGGTATATAGGAGTACAATATCGGAGGCTAATCGGGATCAATTATAGGTCTGGTACAAAGGAAAAACTAAGGTATAGAACAATTCTTAGGTACAGTACAGTTCCTATATATCTATTACTCAGGCTCCGGAGCAATTAGCTTCTAAAACAGTTCCGAAACAATTGTGCTTAAGACTTAGTTCTAACAAAGGGCTTGACAGAGTCACGTGACCTCTTTTAAGCGACTTAGGAGAATGTTCTATTATTATATCCCCTCTTCTTAAAATCAGAGCTTGCCCTCGAGCTTCTGTATATAGAGCGTTTCCGGTAGTGATTCGGTTATTGGTTTTTAGCAAGGTGTTTCCCTTATTGTCTATTTATGTTTGTTGTGTTTGCTTGAATCGCCGCAAGCGGCAACAATATTAAGTATTCCTAACAATACTAAGAATTTGTATTAATATAAAGAACAAAGAATAGTAGTAAATAACAATAGAAAATAAAGCAAAGGCCCTTAGAACCTTAGGTATAAATTAACATAGACTTTCTCTACTTTCCTTCTTTTCTTTTTCTTTTTTAGTTATTGTAGCAGCAGCAGCAACAGCAACAACAACAGGTAAGTACCCCTTTTATAAGCGAGTCGGAGGGTGCCTAAGTTGCCCTAGCAAAAATGCCTATCCCTGTCCCTCCTATAGCGCTTCCGGAAGCCTACCGAGTCCTCTGTGTACAGTGTATGCGGGCCCAGGCTCGCTTGGCAGAAATTTATAATTATAAATTCACTAACCTTGCCTCTAAAAAGTACAGTTACTGCACTAAGCAGAACGCCGCGTACGCCCCCGTTAGTACTCCAAACTCCCTCTGAATCGGCTCTAAGGCTAATAGTAGTGTGCAGCTCCCCTTCCTCGTGAAGGATAAATTTGCTGCTTTGCAGGCTGCCCAGGACGGTCCTGCTGCTTAAGTCGCCGCTAAGGCACTTAACAATATTATTGTCGTGGCCTCTTCAGAGGTACCAAAGACGGCGGGGGGCCTGGCCCTCGCTACGTTGTTGGAGATTAGCCGTCTGCGGGAGGCGGTAGAGGTGAGTTATTAATCCGAATGCCTTCCGAATTAGCTCTAACTGTTCCACAGAAGAGTAGGTTAGCGTCGGCGGCGTCGGCCTCTTTGGTAGTAGATAGTTTGGCTCGGGTAGAAGCCGCCCTTGCAGAGCAGGGGAAGAAGGGGAAGGGGAAGGGAAGAGGGGCCTCTACGGAGGCAGGAGACTCGGGTAGGGTAGGGGATAATCCTTTTAGGGGAGATACGTAAGGGGGTTTTTCAGTAGTGTTTCGGTAAGGGCTACAGGGGCTCTTTACTTTATAAACTTTAACCTTTCCTCGTTATAGTAGTAGCCGTTTGTTACGAAACTAGGCAAGTGTTCTAGAAGGGTTTATAGGGTAAAGGTTGCTTGTTAGTACCTAGTTTATAGTATTTTTGGTCTATAATCAATGTTGCTTATAGGCGTTTTTTCCTAACTTTTCTTCTAGTCTATTGTCTTCTAAGTAATCTAAATTCTCTTTGCCCTTCTCCTAAGCCTATAACTATAGGGAGAGGTTTCGTAGAGGACCCGGCTTGTTAGGGTATTTCTTATAGAATTGTTATAGTAGGTGTAAGGAGCCTATAAAGTTGGAAGCAGGGTAGAATATAGGATCTGGGTTATAGCTAACCCAGGACACCTTGTATTTTAATATGTTTCTTATAAGCTTGACTACTTCTATTCCCTAGACTTCCTACTCCTGATTTCTAGATATTTCTTTACTAGTAGGTTTAGGGTTCTCTTGACCGGGTAAAGGGTCCTTCGGATCCTTTATTAGCACATTAGGGGCAAAAACGTTATATATTCGTGAACCTTTAGGGAGATCTAGTTAATACGAATTTCCTATTTTCTTAAATATCCGAAACGGACCTTCCTATTAATTAGCAAGCTTCCGACTAGGTCGGAAGGTCTTAAGGTTCTTGGTAGAAAGGTAGACAAAGTCATTGACTTTCTAATCAATAGCTCTTTGGTATTAATTCCTATATTTTAATATTCTTTCTTAAGCTTTTTCTATATTTTCCTTAGCAATAGCCTAAGCTTGGTACATACGAGTAGCTACTAAAAGGGCTTCTTTGTAGTTGAGTTTTTCTAGGGGGGTACTAGGTTTCAGGGGCTTCTAGTCCTAGCTGTTCCTAGGGTTGACTCCGAATTTAAGGTGGTACGGGGCTATTCCAATTAATGAATAGGGTAGAGTCATTTGAGCTCTATTTATTATAGGGAGTAATTCGCTCCAGTTGTCCTAGTAATAGCTTACGAAGGGCCTTAGTCTCTAATTAATATAACAATTTATGATTTCGGTTTAGCTATTAGTTTCTTTATAGTAGGCCGTGGAAAGCTTGATTTTGATGCCTATAATATAACAAAACTTTTACTAAAACAATAAAATAAACTAGAGACCTCTATCGGATATAATAGTTTCCGGGGTATATCTAAATCTATATACCTATTTGACAAATAGGACTACTAATCCTCTTGAATCTATGGTTTTATAGCAGGGGATTATTACTAAATCCTTTCCGAGACAGTTAATTATTACTAAGATTAAGTTATATCTATGTTTATCTTTCGGAAACTCCTTAAAATCTATACACAGGTGTTGTATAGGGTATACAGGGATAGGTAGGGGATATAGCTAATCCTGCTATTTGGTTTAATTTAAATAAGCAAATTAGCAAGTTCTATAGTTGTGCTCGAACCGTTTATAGTCTAAAGTTATACTATACTAGTAGTACTATAGTGCTAATAACTAGTAGGTTTTCTTTGTGCTAGGGTAAGCACTTAACATTTGACTATAGACTTTAGATATAAGTCGGGTATACAATAGAGTATATTGTTGTACGTAGAGCCTATTCTTATATAAGAGTAGGTTGTCCTTAATAGTATAGCCTAGGGGAAGATCTACACGGATATCCGAAAAGGATTTTATATTGTCTTCGCATAGTTCCCGGATTAGGTCCGACTTGTTATCCAAAACGGCTATCTTGATTTCCTATAATAGCCTTTCTAGGTAGGTTTAGGGTTTGTTATTTAGGAAGGACTAGGCAAGTTCGGAATTAATTCAGGAGTCTAGACGACCTAGCCCGAGTAGAGTTCTCGAACGTCTATCCTTCTTTACTAGCTCTTACGCCGCTAGGTCTTGTTCCCTTTGACTTAGGATATCTGCTTTTTAGTTAGACTTACTAGAGGTAAATCGGATCTAGAAGTTAAAGTCAGAGAGTAGTTCTATCTATCTAACTTGCTTTGTAGTAAGTATTTTAGTTAATATAAAGTATTCTAACAAACAGTAATCTAAATATACTATAATTTAGCTCCGGACTAACATAAGTTCTAGTCTCTATTTTCGGAACGCTTCCACAATAGTATATAGTTCCTTGTCGTGGATTTCCTAGTTAGGTTCGTGTCCCGATAACATATAAGAGTAGAACGTAATCGGATACTATTCGGTGTTAGCCTATTGTTGGGAAAATACTCTAGCAATAACTCTGTCCAAGGAGTCTGTCTCCAGTTTTGTAGGCAACTCGGGGTCAAAATAGTAGAGAGTCGCTAGGGTTAATAGTTTGCTTCGTAGGGTTTTAAAAGCTTCTGTATATTCTGGGGTCTAATAGAATAGTATAGTAGGGCGCGTAATCGTAGTCAGGGGTTTGGCTATTAGTCCAAAGTTTTAGATAAATTAGCAGTAAAAGCCGCAAAATCTAATAAAGGATTTTACTCCTATAACTATAGTTGGTCTAACCTAGTTCCGTAATAGTTCTATCTTTTCTAGGTCAATTTCGAGTCCTTTATCTATAAGGATATATCCTAGGTACTTAGTTCTAGTAACGTTAAATTTGTATTTCTTGATATTGGCCTATAGTCCTGCTTCTCTAAGCTGTTGTAGAACCTTGTGTATATGCTCTAGGTGATCTAGAGGGTCTTTAGAGTATATTAGGATATTATCTAGATAGGCTATACAGAAGGCATCTAGGTATTCTATTAGGACGTTATTTATATACCTCTAAAAGGTAGCCGGTCTGTTATATAGTCTAAAGAGCAGGACTTTGTATTTGTAGGTTCTATATTAGGTTCTGAAGGTAGTATATTCTTCTAAGTCGGGGTCTATTTGGATATAATAGAAAGCCTATCGAATATCGATTTTAGAGAATATCTTAGCCTTAGTTACCTAACTAATTAACTTATTAATTCTTAGGATCAGGTATAGATTGCTTCGGCTTAGCGTATTTAGTTTATAGTAGTTAATATAGAAGCGCAGGCCTCTATTAGGTTTTGATACAAATAGTACCAGGGATACAAAATAGAAGTTGCTAGGTTTAATAAACCCTTTGCTTAAGTTATTGAGTATATACTCTTTTGTAGCTTTTAATTCTTTAGTCAACTAACAGTACAGCGGCAAGAATCTATGTAGCAAAGGCTCTACTAACTCGATTTTGTAGTCGTAGGGTCTATAGGGAGGGAGCCGATTCGACGCCGATTTAGAGAATACGTCTTGGTATTTCTTGTAGAAGTCTAGTAACAGTTAATTAAGTAATTGTTCTGTTTCCTAATTGTCCTGTTCTGTAGGATTAGTTTCGTTTATAAGCTAATCTAGCTTATATATATTAGTTTAAAAGAATTTATATTAAGGAAACCTTATTATATAGTATAAGGCGTTAGTACTAATTTAATAAATATTTACTGTTTTCTCGATTTGCGGATTAGGTCCCGAATTAGTTCTAGCCTTAATTCGGGTTATGTCCGGCTTTGTCTTTTTCTTAGAAGGTTTTAGGATTAAGATAAGGATCTTCCTTCGGATATAATAGGATTATTAATATATCTAGTGCTCGATAGCTTTATCCCTCCGAATCACATCTGCTTAGAAATTTATATACTTATTTTAGATTTCTTTAGAGTAGTATAGAATCCTAAGTTCCCTAGCAAAGCTACAGATAGGAGGGTATTCGGGAGGCCAGATAAATCTATTATAGAGGAGATCTAATAGTACTCGGAATCTTTTTATCTATTTGCTTCTAATAATTATATCCTAACCTCCTAGGTCTAGAATTATAAAGGGGCAGTTTCGGATTTAACGACTATTAATCGTTAGGTATAGTCGAATAAACTAATTAGCACAGGTTTTTGCGCTTCTGTCAAAGCCGCGAATTAGTATAGGGAAGGGGAGGTCTCGGAGCTTTACTCCTAGAGAGGAAAAGAGTTGTTTTACAAGATTACGGTTTAAAAACAAGAACCTATTAGCTCTAGTGTCTGCTAGGGCATATATGTTAATCCTGTATCCGTTTATACCTAGGTATAAAGAGATAAGGAATTAGGAGCCTCCTAGTAGCTTAGAAAGGTCTATGCCTAACAGATCACATTTGCGTAAGCCTAGAAAGGAGTCTTTGTCTAGGCTTCCTTGTTTCCCTCCTGTATTAGTTCCGAGTCGGAGGCAGAGGTTGCCTCCTCTGTTCCTTCTTAGTCCTTAGGGTTGTTAATGTCCGCGATCATAGCTCGAATAGCAGGTAACTCGGGGCACTAACTTTTATAGTATCTAGGTTTCTTGCAGAGGAAGCAGAGGCCAGTAGAGCTATCTGCTAAGCTGTTTCGGTTGCTTTTCGGGGTAAACTTAACTAGCTCTATAGTCGTCTAGGGTTTTATATAAGAGGTAGAAGGGTTAGGCGTTCGAGAAAAAGTTCCTACGTATTTTGAAGTATTAATAAGGCGACTTAGAGTTAGCTTAGACAGTAATACAGTAGTTTAGGTAGGTTTCTAAATAGATTTTAACGTAGTATAACGTTATTCTTTGTCTATTAACGTTAGGTTATTAACTATAGTGTTAAAATCTTCTCTCTAGGAGAGTTTTATAGAGGATACGGCGTACTGCAGTTAGAGGGTAATTTTGTCCTATAATTAATAAAACCAGTCTTCTCGAGGGATCTTGGCTTTAGCTACAAGGTTACAAAAACGTGCTGTAAACGCTACAAAGGTTTTATTAGAGTGTCTATAGTCTCCTATTCTTATATTATTAAATTCGTTCCGGAAATATTGCTTCTTAAACCTATTCTCGAAGTACAAGGCTAGTAGTTTAAGCATTTCCTTAGCTGTCCCGAATTTATCCTAATAGTCTTTATTGTTGTTGCTATCGTTATTGTTATTATCGCCTCTATATTATGGTTCGAGGTAGCTTCGTGCTAAACCTTTAGTAGTAGCCTATATAAGAGCCTTCTTATCGCTTTCGGTAAGGTAATAAGCCTTTTCGAGGTTGAACCGGTCTCGAATTAATATCCTCTATTGCCTAAATAGGGGGTCAATACCGTCGTTAAGGGGCTCGATTCTTTCTATCCGTTTCGCTAGGTAGGGTTTAGGGTTAGGCGTCGCAGTCGCTTATAGGGTTAGGGAGGAAACAGTGTCTCTTAGTTGCTGTTGCCCTACGAGGAGAGCCTGGAGAGCGCCTTCTATACGTTGGTTAGCCGCTCTAAGGTCCTCGTTAGCTGCTCTAAGGTCGTTTATAGTCTAATCCGAATCCCCTTGTCTTTGTTCTATAGCTTAGATAGCTCCACAAACCGTATCTATATTGTCAAAGCTCCTATCGTCCCGTGTTATACCTTTTCCCTTGTTTTTGGCTTTTCTACAACCCGTATTACAGGGGTTTCGGGGGCTATTCGGTATAGTATTGTTTGAGGTGTTCGCGTTACTAGCAGACCCTCCCTTGGTAGAGGATAGGGTAGGTGATTAGGTATCTATATTATAGTTCCTACAGGGTCTTCCTGTAGGTAAGAGTAAGTGTTCCGGAAGGCTTTCGGTACCTGACTCGACTCTTGTCTACAGCGTCCTCTGTGCAAAGGGAGTCGTTAGGAATCTCTAATATTCTACTTAACGTTGTCGCAACAACGATTTTTACTAGTATAATAATCGGATTAGACCCTAATCCTACTAGCCGTCCGTGAGGTCTCTGGAATCACAGCTATTTGAACTGTCCAGTTACTGCTATCTTGGGGCTCCGAATCGCTAACGAAACCCTTCCGACAACCTGTAGGTTTAGGGGTAAGATATTGTAGCAGACCGTCTCCGGCGGGCGCGACCTTAGTTTTTAATATAACAACACAAAAGATCACAGGCTCTGTAGAGGTATATAGGAGTACAATATTGGAGGCTAATCGGGATCAATTATAGGTCTAGTACGAAGGAAAAACTAAGGTACAGAACAATTCTTAGGTATAGTACAGTTCCTATATATCTATTGCTCAGGCTCCGGAGCAATCAGCTTCCGAAACGGTTCCGAAACAATTGTGCTTAAGACTTAGTTCCAACAAAGGGCTTGACAGAGTCACGTGACCTCTTTTAAGCGACTCAGGAGAATGTTCCATTGTCACAACGAGGAGAGCCTAGAGAGCGCCTTCTATACGTTAGTTAGCTGCTCTAAGGTCCTTGTTAGCTGCTCTAAGGTCGTTTATAGTCTAATCCGAATCCCCTTGTCTTTGTTCTATAGCTTAGATAGCTCCGCGAACTATGTCTATATTGTTAAAGCTCCTATTGTCCTATGTTATACCCTTTCCCTTGTTTTTAGCTTTTCCCTAACCTATATTACAGGGGTTTCAGGGGCTATTCGGTATAGTATTATTTAAGGTATTCGTGTTACTAGCGGATCCTCCTTTAGTAGAAGGCACTATAAGTAATTAGGTGTTTATATTGTATTTCCTACAGGGTCTTCCTGTAAGTAAGAGTAAGTGTTCCGGAAGGCTTTTGGTACCTAACTCGACTCTTGTCTACAGCGTCCTCTGTACAAAGAAGGTTGTTAGGAATCTCTAATATTCTACTTAACGTTATTATAACAACGATTTTTACTAGTATAATAATCGGATTAGACCCTAATCCTACTAGCCGTCCGTAAGGTCTCTGGAATCACAGCTATTTAAACTGTCTAGTTACTGCTATCTTAGGGCTCCGAATCGCTAACAAAACCTTTCCGATAACCTGTAGGCTCGGGGGTAAGATATTATAGCAGGCCGTCTCCGGCGAGCGCGACCTTAGTTTTTAATATAACGACACAAAAGATCACAGGCTCTGTAGAGGTATATAGGAGTACAATATCGGAGGCTAATCGGGATCAATTATAGGTCTAGTACAAAGGAAAAACTAAGGTACAGAGCAACTCTTAGGTACAGTACAGTTCCTATATATCTATTGCTCAGGCTCCGGAGCAATCAGCTTCCGAAACGGTTCCGAAACAATTGTGCTTAAGACTTAGTTCCAACAAAGGGCTTAACAGAGTCACGTGACCTCTTTAAGCGACTCAGGAGAATGTTCCATTGTCACAGTATTATAACTAAGTTGGAATTCGAAGAAGCTATAAGATATTCTATAATCTAGTTTAGAGATAATAAGGTAATCTTATGACCGTGAGACAATATATATAGGGGAGCGTACAGGCTATTCTATTAGTCGCCGGTATTGTCAGGAATTGGCTAACGTCATAGTGTGATTTGTAGAAGCTTATAATTGAAATGAAATGATTCAGATCTCAGTAACCAGCATAAAGATTCTATATAAAAGTAAATAGAGCTCTTAGAATCAATAGGTTTGTGCTACACTCATATACAATATCTTTATATATGCTTAGTAATTTGACCTCGATGGCGTCCCTGCCTTATAACCCAAACCCAACGTGCACTCCATTAAATCTTTGATCAGAGCCCACATTTGGCGCGTTTGCTAATCGGGCACAGCCGAACGTCACACGGCCTCGCTGTGCCGCCCAGCCTTGATCCGCGCAATCGCCTCGTCGACGGTGACCACGTCGCCGAAAAGAAGCATGTTCGCCAGGCTGGCGTTGTGCACCGCGTCGCCGCGCGTGGCGTTGCCATCCTGCACGAATAGGACGTGGTAGCCCATCTGCATCGCGTCCCGCATCGTCGACTCGCAGCAGCAGTTCGTGGTGGTGCCGGTGACGATCAGCGTGTCGATGCCCCTGGCCTTCAGGAGCGAGTCGAGATCGCACGTACCCGGAATGAAGGCACTCCACCGCGTCTTCGGCACGATCAGGTCCTCCGGCTGGATGTCGAGGCCGGACCACAGGGCATGCTGCTCCGCGCCGACGGTGAATGCCGCCCGCATCCGCTCAAGCGCATCGGGAGTCATACGGTCGTAATGCGACCCCCAATGATGCGGCTCGTCGGGATCGACCTTGTATTGGACGTAGGCAATAATTCCCCCAGCAGACCGGAGCACCCGCGACACGCGATTGACGTTCCCGACGATGCCGCGCGCGGTCGGCATCTCCAGTAGCGCCCCCTCGCCCATGAAGCCGACCTGCAGGTCGACTACGACATGCGCGGTCCGGGCCGAGTCGACTGTGATCTTATGATGGCCGCCGCGCATCCAGGCGACGCGATCGAGGGCTTCGGTGGGAATATAAGACTGATGCATGGTCAGGGTTAATTGGAAAGGTTTGTTCAGGCGATAAGACGGACGGCGAGGAGATTTGTTTGGCCATTTCATCTTTGGGGAAAACGTTGGCTTAAATAGTAGACGAGATCTCTGGACGTGCTGGAAATTCGGGGAGCGCAATTGTCCGAGGCGGGCTGTGGTTGATGAAAATTTCAGGGGCAAATCACACTATGGTTTCTGAAAAGGAGGTTGCCGTAAAACACGGAAGTGTTCTCGGAAGAAGGCCATCTCGAGAAGGTCTCCAGCTCATTCATGTTCGCATAACAAGCATAACTCGACACAGTGAGAAACCAGCATATAAAATGGAGTAATGCTCATTGGTCCCACGCTCCAATTCGCAGACTAATAAGAACATTGGATGATCTCGGCCTCCGCTTCGGGCCAAGACTTGCATCGCGGGTTAGCGAGCTTTAGAGTCAGCGCGTCGGCCGCATCAAGAGGTTTATTTCTCCATCCTCGAGTTTCTGTATCGCATATCACAAGGAAATTGAGTAGCCAACCACATATGAATTGACTGCGTGATGTGATGTCAGTGGAACCTCAGGCGAAGAGCTCTCGTAAGGGGACGAAGAGTTGTCTCGAATGTGAGGCTGCCTGGTCACGTGTGATTCAATTACTACTGTTGACAAGTTGTACAGGTCGACACCGCAAAGTTCGGTGCGTATGGCTCTCGGAAGGAGCGGATATGTGCAAGAACTGTGCGTCCAAGGGTCGAACATGTGAGCTTCAGGTACATATGATGCCGACCTCTGACGCCATAAGAGTGACATCCAGAGCTCGAATTGGACGTTTAGAAAACGATGTTGCGAATCTCCGGAACGCGGTGCAAAGTCTTGAGATGAGACTTGGTAGCGCGCCTACCGGAACTTCAGCCCCTTTGCACTTATCATCGCAGATGCAGACAGATAGCAAGTCAAGTGATGACGACTCCGACTCAATTGCCTCAGACTTGGACTCAGCGAACACACCTGGTCATCTCCTTCCGTTATTTGACAATGGCCTACTATGTTCCCATGTGTCCAAGACGTCTATACCATCGCATCATATACACAGAAGAACCGCTGTCTTGCGGCAGTTGATGCCATCGAGGGAGGACATGCTCACGATCTCTTCGCTTGCCTCGACATGGATGACTCTGCAAAACGCACTCTTCCCCATGACCAGTCTAACAAAGACAAGCGCTGAGATGCTATCTCAGTACGACAAACTTCAGAATCCTGACACTGATTTGGTCGACATTGCAGCTCTTCTTCTATCCATTGCAATCACGGTTCAGCAAGCGCCAGATCACACTGCCGGTCAAGCGAAGAGCATTAAGGACGCATCGATATTCATCAAAGAGGTCTCAGATGCTGTTGAGCGTATTTTCATCTCAGATGATACCCTTTCCTGCACTTTAGAAGGCATAAAGACAACTCTGATCTTCCTCCGGCTGTAAGTTTACCGCCCGCACTTCTCGAATCTCGGCGATGCTAATAGAGCATAGTCAGCTCGGCCGTGCCAGATTGCGGAAGATATGGCTGCTTACTCGCCGACTAGTTGCCCTAGCAGAGCTCATCGGCCTCCCACGAGCCGCTATGGCCCTCGCAACGCACCAAGAATCGCTTTTGGTGACACCTGGCGTCCAAGGCGCCTCCCCTTCACTAGTAGAGTCATGGAAACAGAAGGCCGATGTCTGGGATTCGATTTGTGCCATAGATAGAATAGCCTCAGTGATGTGGTCCCTGCCTCTAGCCACATCAAACTATGCTCTCCCAAAACGACCGGTAGTTGATTCTCACGACCAAGTCAATGCACAATCGTACCTGTTCCATCTAACCGATATCGCAAGCCGCATCCTCGAGCTCGACAACATATATTCCTCCGGGCGCCCCATAACGGAACTCTTCAACGCAGCGATTGGCATCGACCAAGAGCTTCGCTCTTTAAGCACCCTCCCGCCCAAGACTTGGCGGAAAATCCACTGGGAATCACTATCAATCGATGCAATACTGCAGTACTGGCACCAGTACTTCACAATAAGAACTCATCTCCAGCTTGCGCTAAAGTATGAAGAGGGCCAGGATTTCGCCTTTAATTTCTTCGCCTGCCTTGAGGCTTGTCAGGAATTGGCGAGGCGATACCTTTCGCAGCGTCTCTTGCTCCCGGTGGGGTTCTTTGCAAACAGAGTAATCGACCTGCAAGTCTTCACTGCGACAATATTCCTGCTACTAGCTAGCTACCGCACCGCGCGAGGCTCTAGTACGTTCTTGCAAGCCGTAGACATCAGCGTAGTAACAGGTTTAGTAGACCAAGTACTGCAAATGATGGAGATCGCCGCAGATCGAGCGGGAGGAGATTTTGCCCGTCAGGCCGCAAGTGCTTGCCGATCCCTTCACGTTCTCCTCCAGCAGCCGCAAACTTCCTCCGCCCAAAATATAACCCTGAATCTTGCTCTGGTTGGCAGGATCCACGTCTCGCGCAAGCCAACTTCTCAAGTTCTGGATGAGAGAGCCACAGATTTGAACTTGATGGACTCGCTGTCTTATTCAATGGAGATCTCGGAAACTTATCCGTCGTTGACGGATGAGGTTGGGAGTGAGTGGTTGACTTGGACGGTGTGGGATGAAAATGGCTAAGGTTGCGCTGGGTAGATGTTGTTAACGACAGACATATTGAAGCCCTCATCTATTTATTCGGAGTAACGAAGGCGGAGAAAAATGAGCATTTTCAACCATTTCATCACCAGGTTGAGTCAACAGTGTCTCAAAGTTTTGATTGTGAAGAAGCGGGTAGCAGAAGTACGGCCGCTGAGAGCCACCGTTTATGTAGGTGGGATGAAGAAAAGAAAAGTATTCGTTTTGGAGTTTTCTGGGTATAGGAGATGGAGGATTTTGTTGGGGGCGAGGGATCACCAAGTCAACAAGACAAATACTTAAGTTAGGACTTCTTATTTATTCATCGTAAACAATCATCACGTCTTCATATCCTTAGTCTTTATATCCCCTCCTCTCTCGACAATTTTCCCTTCTCCTTCTTCCCGCTCTTCACATACCTCTCAACTCCGATTTCCGTTATCGTCTTCTCAATCAGCCGCAGAAAGGGGCCATGCCTCGCCCCTGACCAGGGTCCCCGCCAGCCGAAAAAAAAAGTTCTGCTGTAAAAACGGCAATTGCTAAGGGTAGCGCAGCTTCGGTTTGCGAGGACTGGAAAGGCGCAGGGCGAAAATGGCCCAAGTAATAGGTCTACAGCCAGTAGCGTAGCCAGTAATGGGTCTGACGGAGTGTCCCTTCTGCATAATAAAAGATCCAGTCAATGGCACGTACAAAAACACGGTGCTCAGCCTCGTTAGTAGCAGGGCTAACAAATTTAATAGTAGCCCAGTCTCTGAGGAGATAATTGTTATCGGAAGCAGTCGGCTATAGTGCAGACGTATATAGAATGTCGAGAAGTCGATTCGCAAACCGGATTAGCTATTAGGTATACTTAAATCACAGGGTTATCTTGTCGATAACGTTATCTTGTCGTTATCGACACAAAGTAGCTAACTTATTGACTTACTCTAATCTCTTGCTCTCTTTTAGTCTCTTTAAAATTTATGAGGCCTTTAGAACGATTTCTAGCGTCAAAAAGGGGAAAGATTATCCGAGGCAGCGAATTAACCCTCGTCTTATGGCACAAAATGACCAAAGCCTTGTGGGTTCTAGGTCAAAAGAGGTTTTAATAGAGAGATTGCCAAACGTGTTGTAAGTGATATTGACTATTGAGTCAAGATATATAAATAAACTGAAATTGAGTAGGAGCGAATATAGTGGTGTGCAATTGTAGCTTATATAAACAGCCTACGAGTTATTATTATCTTATCTAAAAGCCTCTATATTCTTCTTCTCTATGTGCTTAAATGTTACAATCTTACAAGGCTTGCGGACCCCGGGAGCTATACACCCGTGAGTATATAGAAACCAGGGATACCAGAGCCTCCTAGGAGCAAGTGTCCCGGGAGCCTAAGGGGACTTGGGACTAACAATATTAGAATTAAAAGGGAAAAGTATTAGATTTAGTATTATAGTATACAGCTATACTAATAAGCAAGCTTTACATAATAGAGTCTAAGGGATCCTGGGAGACTCCTAGGGACTGTATAGACGCTACAGACTCTATAGGGATCTAAGGGAAATAAGAGGGCACAAAGCTCTATATAAGTAGGAGTAGTTAACTATTAGCTAAGGGGTTGTGCTTAACTTAAATAGTATTCTTACTCTATAAGTTTACTTAGCAAAAACCTATCATAATACTTTACTTACTACCACTTACTAAACCCAACGTCCTATCCTCCCTAACCTGGTCGGATCTACCCCAATCATTACAACTACACTTGTACTATTACTCTCTTACTATAAATTATTCTTAGTAGGGGTGCCATAGACCAACCACAGAGCCGCATTTCTGCTCTTACTGAAAGAGCCAATGCCCCTTTCCCAGCACGTGACAATTGGCGTCATTACATACAGGATGAAGCTTTCATTAAACGAGATCAGATTGTTTTTATTTTGAAGTTCCTGAAGTCTACTTTAACACCCTCATTCTCGGCTGCTGCAACTGCAAATATGCCAAATAATGGCCCTGTCATGTCATGCCCGCTCAAATCCAATGTATCAATCATTCCCAATAGCCTCCACTGTTTCTGAGCTTCGTCAAAGTAGGTGAAATCATAGCTGTGAGGAGTTGCTCGGATTTCCAAGGAGATATTCTCTACGGAAGGTAATAGCATTTGCTCAGAGCGGGCAGTTCCCTTCACTTTATTCAGCGCAGCAAAGCAGATCCTAGCCGTACTATAATCATAGAATATCTCTGCATGTCGCAGGTCCTCTTTGTATACTGCAAGACCCGCTCTTAAATTTTTCGCTTTCTGGCTGCTGGAAATGACGAGTGTCGTTCCTACAGTGCAGTCAAGACTTCGTTGACGTCGACCCAAGAATGATGTCGGCCCGAATGGAAATGAGAGATCAGAGGTTCCAGCACGGATTCCAATTTGGGATCCATCGCCAGAGATAATGTAGTTTTCAAAGATTGGGTCTCTAATGTAAAGATTGTCCTTATCATGCTTCTGAGTTACCGGGTCGCTCAACATAGAGAGTACTCGAGCTTCCGGGCGTTCCATAGTGATCCTGGGCTGCTTGAAGACGGGCCATCCATCCTTGGGCCAATCAACGGATGTCAAAAACGTTTCTCGGCCAAGTGGACGGCGCCCATCTGGTTTACCATCCGGGTCTCTTACGGCTAATACTACAGCCCACCACAAGCCATCGCTGTCTTGAAAGATCTCGCCGTGGCCGGTGTTCTGGATATACTCATCCTTCCCATCAGCAGTGAGGATAGGGTTACCCTCAAATGCCTCGTAAGGACCCCATATATCCTTCGAGCGGGCGATAGAGAGACTGTGGTGCTCGAACGTCCCGCCTTCAGCTACCATGAGGTAGTAATATCCATCCTTTCTGTAGATGTGAGGACCCTCGGTATCATACTTTGAAAAACCGCCCCAAATCTCCTCTACTTGTGACAGCATTTCGCCTGTTTCGATGTTGATCTCAAACTGCTTGATAGTACAGGATGGTTGCTTAGACCGGTCAATTGACCAACTACCCTGGACATAGGCTCGTCCGTCATCATCAAAGAATAAGGAAGGATCAATGCCATGAAAGTCAAATGTGATAGGGTCGGACCACTTGTCAGACAAGATGTCTGATGTCTTAACATAGAAGTTTTGTAAACCGATCTGTCCATTCTCGAACCAAGCGTTTGTACATATGATGTAGAAGACCCCATTGTTATAGCGAATAGAGGCTGCGAACAAACCACCTAGTGCGATCATTGTATAGCCGGTGGGAAGAGGTATGGAAGCAGCTCGGGCATATGAAAGACTGAGTTGCTCTCTCCGGTTGATTGCATTTCCTATTCTGGTCTTAGAAATCGCCAAATGATCCTTGTGGGATGAGACACACCAATTTGCTGCCAATCCTTCAAATTTTTAGATGCGTAAATTGGCAAGCCTGGAAAGACGTGAAATGAGGAATTAACTAGATAGAAGGTGCTATCTACAAAGACTACAGAAGGATCTGGAGCAAAGCCTGGAATGATGGGATTCTTGATCGTAGCCATCATGTCAGGTAGAAGAGGGAAAAAATATTGATATTGGGGTAAGTATCTAAAGGCGAAAGACCTGTTGAAAACTGTAATAACTGTAATAACTAGAACAAGGATTATATCTATCGGATCGCTACCTTTTCGAATAAATATCTTCTCTATGAGAACAGCTGAAGCTAGCGGGAAAATATGCTATACCCCGCTCTTAGGACCCGGATCCGAACTAGGGATACGAAAGAAATCGTAGTCTAGCACTAAAAATATAAAGGGATACCCTAGCCAGGATTGAATTAGGATCCGGACCCGACCCGGGCGTAGAGAAAAACAGTATCGGTTCGCAGCCTATGTGCCGGAGGCAAAGTCCTGGTAGGCTCAACCGAGGCAAATAATTCTGTTTTCCCAGCACAAGGCTCTAATTGCTTGAAGTCAATACCGGCTCCGATGCTCCGGCTCCACACTATGGACCAACGTGATGAGATACTGCATATACACGCTGCCGCGACCCAAACTTCGTGCTCTAAGGGCTCAAATACTTTCAGCAATCATTTGAGAATAAACTAACCCTACATCACCACGACGTTGTCATTCATGTATATCACTTTTATCACTTCAATTTGAAGCGGTAGCGCAAGCCGATACAAGAGCCAGTTGCTGTTGCTGGGCATTACACCCAACAAAAGATGACGACAGACGCCGATACATTTAGAGACTGCGTAATACTAGTCAAAAATGGCGAAACTCCCCTACTAGTTGCGGGAAATATGTTAACCAAATTAACTGAAGAAGAACGACTCATGCTTCTTTGTGGAGATGTCCCCTTCTGGCAAGGCCTTGCCGATATGTTGACCAAACGCTATGACTCCCAGACATATGATCATGGTGTCATCCATCGCCTCGGAATTCCTGGGATACGGTTCAGCGACGGACCTCGCGGGGTGGTCATTGGTAACTCAACTGCTTTTCCTGTACCAATGGCGCGTGGAGCAACCTGGGATATAGCCCTTGAAGAAAGAGTAGGACTGGCAATGGGCCGCGAGGCGAGAGCCCAAGGTACTAATCTGATTGGAAGTATCTGCATAAACCTCCCTCGTCATCCCGCATGGGGAAGGGTGCAGGAGACATTCTCAGAAGATCCAATCTTGCTTGGTGAGTTCGGTGCTGCCCACACGCGTGGGGCTCAGAGGAATGTGATGGCTTGCGTAAAACACTTTGCTCTGAACTCTATGGAAAGAGCTCGGTTTCGAGTCGACGTTACCGTTGACGATGCTATCCTACATGAAGTATATCTTCCTCATTTCAGACGTGTGGTCGAAGAGGATGTTGCTTGTGTTATGTCCTCTTACAATTCAGTCAACAGTGAATGGGCTGGGCAGAATAAAGGGCTACTAACCTCCATCCTACGAGAAGAATGGGGTTTCAAAGGATTCGTGATCTCTGATTGGATTTTTGGACTTCGTGATCCTGTTATTTCGGTAAAAGCTGGCCTTGACATCGAGGCGCCTTTTAACCAGCAGCGAGGTCTACATCTTCCTGGCGCATTGAAATCTGGGAAACTTACCTGGGCCGAAGTCGACCACCTGGCTGTCCGAATACTCGCCACCCAACTTCGCCACTACGCCATCCGGGAGCCTCTGGAGCCGCGCAAGACAGTCGTATTCAGCCCGGAACATCGAGCCCTGGCACGTGAGGTTGCATCAAAGGCTATTGTCCTGCTCAAGAGTTCGAATGTTGGTGGGAAGCCTTTGCTTCCACTAGATGCTTCAATATCCAAGCTGGCGGTTATCGGTCGCTTGGCCAATTCTAAAAATACTGGAGACGAAGGTTCTTCACTGATAAGTTCCGAGGCTGTGTCTCCATATGCAGGACTGAAAAGAGCCTTACCACAGTGTACGGTTTCCCTGACTGATTCCGACAATGTGGTAGAAGCTGCAGATTTAGCGGCACAGGCTGAAATTGCAGTGGTAGTTGTTGGTTACAACTCTCAAGACGAAGGGGAATATCTTATACCATCAATCACAGAGAACCCGGCGGTAATGGCAATGTTCCCTCCCTCAGATGGCTCTCCAGGAGCAGAAGCGATAATTTCGAGGCTGGTAGGTCTGGACCAGTCTAAGAACAAGCTACCCGGTATAAGCCTGGAAAGGGCGAGTGGCGGTGACCGAAAGAGCGTCCGGCTGCGGGATCGAGACGTGGAGATTATTAATGCAGTAATAAGTGTCAATCCGAAGACAATTGTGTGCATTGTGGCTGGTGGGGCAGTTATTATAGAAGAATGGCGGCACAAAGTGCCAGCCATAATGATGAGCTGGTACTGCGGTACCGAAGGTGGGACAGCACTTGCTGACGTTGTCTTTGGCAGTGTTGACGCCAGTGGGCGTCTCCCGTTTTCAATCCCCAAGCACGAAGACCATCTGCCCTACTTTGACCCAAATGCCTCAAAGATTACTTACGACCGCCTCTTCGGCCAGCGACTCCTTGATCACCTTGGAGAACAGGCTGCGTACCCTCTCGGTTATGGCCTTTCGTACACTTCCTTTGCGCTCTCTGACTTCTCCATCTCACCGTCGCCAAATTCTGAATTGCTGCATGCTGCAGTCAAGATCACAAACACGGGATCTCGTAAAGGTCGCCATATCGTACAAGTTTATGGTGTAGTTCATTGTGCTCCTGGGGGTTATAGGGAGCGTAACCTCTTAGGTTTCGCTCCAGTGGAACTTGGCGCTGGCAAAACGAAAACGGTGGAGCTGAATGTCTCGACCCGTCCACTCCAGAAATGGGACGGACACAAATTCACTCTACCCTGGAAGACGGTAACTCTTGAAGTAAGTAGATATTCGGGTGATGCATCAGCCATTATTAGCGAATATAGTTTTCCCGCACCACGGCTATGATGTACATAGTTATCTTAGCAGCTCAGTAATGTCCTGACCCTCAATTTATAAGTGAAGCACGGCATTACAGGATCTGGATCTTTCAATTCCTAGACCTTGGCACTATTTTAGCAGATCTAGAACTTTATCAAGCATTATGCTGAACTTGAAGATATGCAAGGCTAGCTCCATGCCCTTACAAGTAATATCTCTGGCGAATGTGATGCTTCTACCAACATCCAGAGCCGGCTTTGTAACCGCAGTACCGTTAATTCTATACGATTAGGCTCTAGCAAAATCTTCAATCGCAGAGCCCTGACGCTTCAGGAGCTAAACATACTCTCAAATGGGAAGCTACAGTTGCCTCTGGTTACAGATCGTACTCAACACATAATACCCTATTTACTACGATATTGTGTATTCTAACCTAATCGATTCATCAAATCATTCAATATTTTTAGAAGCAGAGATCTCAAGCCTAAGATGGATGAAGTTAAAGCAGAAACAAGATGTAATATGGAACAGCGAGGTGTGTGCGTGAGTGAATACTGGACTAAAGACACGGAAGCATATCCAGACACCCCAATTACGAAGAAAGTAAGAATGGAAAAGAGGAGGAAAACGTCATCAATGTCTACTATCAAATTATTGGCAACAAAATCATCTTGTCCATCCTTCTGCGCTTTATAGTAGATTAGTAGAATAATCTACTTAATAGACAAAGTTGTCCAAAATCTAGGGTCTATAATATCAAGTGCAATTGAATTCTTGTCAGGACTCAAGCAACACGGTGTCACGCAATAGGCTAGAACTCAATAGCGAAGAATTGGATTGCAGGGCAACTCTATTTCTAAGAACTCGACTCCAGAATCAAACTAATCGATGACCTCCCGAAAGTTCCACGAAGGGTTCACGACTTATACTCAACAATTCGACGGGCATCTTCTTACATAAGGGTCTCAGTATCTGACACAACGTCCCATTGGCCAGTTCTCGTCACAATTCGCCTCTTTTCTTTTTTCCTATTTCTGCTCTTGAATCTGTAACCCGGAGGTAAAGAGTACTCTTACTCCTCAAGAGGCTTTTAACTATAGGATATTGAGTACACTAGCGAGTTATAACAGAGAGTAGAAGAGTACAAGGTTGCTCTTGCTTTGACTATAGTAAGCGTACTGTTTCTTTGCAGAGTAGAAACTAGAAACAATTGTCTAAGCTCTCTTTATAACCTTAGCAATTTGCGCTTGCTCTAGAAAGTCTTTAATGAGCAATTGCAGTCTGCAGGAATTACAAGGAATAAAAAGCACATGTGATAGAGAATCTAGCTTCTTTAAACTATTCTAAGTATTTCTTAATGTTATACAGGTATTGGTAGTTAAACTACTAATCTGTTAAAGGTTATATAGAGAAGCTCTCTATATAACCCAATTAGAGAAAAAGCTTGGTCTAAATCCTCTCTTACTATACTCTTATTAGCCAGGAAAATTAACCCGTATCGAGGTATAATAACAGAGAGATTTATAATTCGCTAGGAATTGATATTTGTTAATTTATCTAGGACAAAATTCAAAGATTGTTGCCTATAGAAAAGAGTATTAACTTTGCTCTGTATGTCTAGATATTACTAATATAGAAGATCTCTACTAATAAGTACCCGATTAGGAGGTCGGTATAAGTTGTCTATTGCAGTAGTTATAAAATCCTGCATATATGTGTCCTCCTACAACTAAAATAGACGCGCCTTTACATATAAAACGGCTCTTGCAGCCATAGAGTCTAACTTTCTCTTCCGTGTGATTTTCATTATAGAGCCCGTAAGCGTACGCTGTCGTTTTCTAGAGGAATCATCGTTCACTTTAGAGGCTTGCTTTGCTAGGTAGCCTGGGCAAGATCGAAGGTGGTCAAGAACTCGGGATTTGTTCTTTGCTTGAGAGAAGCTAATGCAGTTTTTACAAGTCACATAGGGACTCTTTTTGGCCCCTGGACCAATAGATATCGTAAATTCGGTCTCAATCAATGAGTTTGGAGGGCATGATTGTAGCTCAATACTACTAAAGTGGTGGTATCTGACTAGAGGAGAAAATCTGTATTTTTAGTGGCTTGGCATGTCATTTGATCCCTCGTATGTATACGGTACAGCATCGAAGCGATATGGTATTTTATCATCCCTAATACGAAACCATACACTCACGTGATACGCCAAGCTATAATTCGTAGGGTAAATATACCGAACTCTGTTTGTCAGTGTCTATATATGGCGAAGACCTATATTTTTAGCATTTTGGGGTATGACGTGACCTTGTATATATATCGTCTGCCTTCGATGACATATGGTATTTTATCATTCTAAAGCATAATGATCACATGCACGTCTTCCGCCTCTTGGCCGGACCGGGTCGGCTCAAACTCGATCGCCCGCAAACTCTGTTGTCATTTGGTCTTTGTAGCATCGCTTAATACATTATATTTCATGATAAGTGAGACTACTCGTTGAAAGTTGCAAGCGCAGAAAGAAAGACAAAGAGCCCTCCCGTTCTAGACTGCATCGTCCCACTCCTAGCAAATTCAGCGAACAGTTCAAAAGTCAAAATGAGTACCACAAACCCCTTTGGTGCGCAAGAAACCCTGCCTAGTTTCACCTGGCCTAAAGTGAAAACCTACATTTACAAGACAGTAGGAACCATTAATATCGAAGTAGATGTGCAATATTCGTCTGATGAAAATTGTATCCCAAAGCTTCGACACCAGACAGACTATCCCTCGAAAGCGCCCTATTTTTCTTTGGATTCATGGAGGCGGTTGGATAGGGGGGATTCGAAATGATCACCCTCTCCGCTGATCTATGACTTCTTGCAGCGTGGGTTTGTAGTTACTTCGATTGATTATCGTTTACTCCCCGAGAGTGATTTCCGCGAGGCCCAGGTACAAGATGTTGTGGATATAGAGGAGCGGTTGAGACAGAAGCTGCCCATTGTTTTGGAGAAGCGGGAGTCCGGTGTACAAGTTGATACAGAGCGTATTGCTGCTGCAGGCGCATCGGCAGGGTCGCTATTAGCTGCTTTTACGGTGTGTATGAGATGCATCTGGCCACCGACATACCAATACATTGGCTCAATGGAAGAAACCTTCGCAGAGTCACACTTGACAACTTTCGATGATAAATTGAAGAAACATGGGATCCCCTCCAGGCAGTTGTAGTTGATGGAAAAGGCCATGCTCTTGATATGGGAAGCCAGATAGGTGATGAGATCCATAAGTGATTAAGCCAGCGACAGAGTGGATTATCGGGTATGTGTAGTGGAAGCAAAAACAATGAAGAGCATAATGATTTAGGGCCATGAGAGCCGGGCATCTGATATACAAATAGAAGTACTATAGTTGAAGATTATAACGATGTTTACACATTCTATTCGACCGATTCACTGGTGTAAAATATATCAAATATAATCAGCACCCCTTATAGAATTACTAGCTATATCTAGAATATAGTCTTGAAAACTCCCAAGCTATTGGAACTCTAGGTGGCAAAAATCTAGATCCTTCCAGGGTATTTTGTTTTCTCCTTAGCTTAGATTTGCTACCGAATGATATTGTTCCTAACCCTACGCATAGAATGTAAACCGTTCGCATGCGAATCACATTAGTTCTAGTAGTTTTAAGTCTTTATAAATAAAAATCACAGCTATTTTAGAATATATACACTTCATAGAATATATGAAACGACTCTTTAAGCTGCTGGGTCCTGGAAGAATTCGGAGAATGTAGCAGAAAAGTCAAACAAGTTATTAAATATTGAATCATCGCCATTGCTAAATTCAGTTTCAACATTCGTGGCCCATCTGACTCCTTCCAAGTCAGGATCCCATTCATTAACACCGATAGTATTATTTGCTACCAATCTCTCTGCATTTCCATCCAATCTACAAGATGTTTCGTGTTTGCACATCTCTGCACGTTGCAATATAGCTTTCCCATATGTGAGCGAGGTATCATTCGAGTGGCTAGCTGTATCAATCATCAATACCGCAACACTCTTGACGAGCTCCAGTATATCATTCGCATCTAAGGTTCCTAGAAGGGTGTGCGCTTGAAGAATAAAGAGAGAGCAATACGAAATCATGATGAAAATTGCGTGGCATATATCCTGTAGCTTCTTTCTCGCCAACGGGCCGAGGCCAATTACTACTAAGAGCGCATCGCTGGCAAACTGGACGCATTTGTTTACTGCGGCTCTGTGACGAGCCGAGAGATCATTGAACGAAGGTCGGATGGTTCGAATGAAATATGTGCTGAGACAAAATTTGGTGAAACAGTAATGAAAATTAAGAGTATCACCCCATTTACCTAAGATCGGTCATTTTAGCTTCTGCAAGACAATATCTAATATAGCAAGTAAATAGGTGCTTACTGTCAGTAATATAGCGAGACCATCGTTGTCTCCAATGCTCTAAAAGGACATTCATGTCATTCATAATTGTTTCAAAACTGGTGTCCCCATATTGCAGAAAGGTAGGATTACACCACCATTCTTCGACAGCTTGATTATGGAATCTAAGCTGGAGTTGATGTATGTGTTAGTAATGTTTGTTTGGTTGGATTTAACAAGGCTAACCTTCTCCCATAATAAACAGAGTTCGACTTCCCCTAGTAGCCGTTTGCGTCGTAGATCGTTCAGCCTATCTTTTAAAATGTCTGGCGCTCGACGAATAGAGTCATCTTCACGTATGCTTGGTGGCATTCCTCTAAAGACAGAGACGCTGTATAATTGTTAAAATCCAAGCATAAGCAGATCTAAAGAGACTCACTGGTGTGCCATTGTATATAGCCATAACCAATAACTATACAATCTAACAGGTGAATTCACGCTTCCGTCATCCTGTCCGCTTGATGACTGTGGACCTAGTAACTCTATGGAGCGATGTAATCCTAATTGAAGAGCTAGGTTCTCTACGGCGGATTTTATGAAAAAGTAGTTGGGTTCATCATGGGGCGAGCTACCAGATAAACCCAGTGGTGTTTGCTGGCAACATCCATACAGAATTATCAACGACTGGAGATCAGATATCCCGTTATCACAATCTCTTGACACATTGAAGCTCTCTCTAACGAATTTGTCAATAGATGGACAAAGATTTCTTCTGACCCTCTTATACCCGGGTACGATTCTAGTCGTCACAAAGCAGATGCAGTCGGCCAAATTTTTATAGTGATCAAGGATATGATCAATGTCAGCGAAATCTTCAGGATAGAAAACAGGGATAATATCGAGAAGGCGGCGGTTAAATCTGTACAGCTAATAAGTATATATCACCAAGGGGTCAAGGTCGGGATACATCTTGCTCTACATACATTGTTATTAGCTCCTGCTTATCGCGCCGTGAAAGCGCCCCTTCATCAAGAGCTCTAGGTCCACCCACTATCTGGTCTCGAGGTAAGTTATCCAGCGATCTAGGATCACTACTGTCATCCCTAGCATTATCAAGACTTTCAATCTCGTTAGTCACCGCCGATAGCGGTGGAGTTGAGTATATTCCAGACAATGCTGGAGGATTTCCACCCGACAAGGATCCGCAAGCTGGGACTACTGAGCGTGTTGCCACTGAAGAATCTCTGGGAGCGCTTGTCAAGCTGTTAGATGACCAGCCATTATAAGCGGAGCTTGATTGCGAACGAGGTAGCTCGAGTGGCCGTGCCAGATCAGGAGTTCTTGGGCCACGAGTTGATACCCTCTCTAATCTTGTTGTTGATGGTGGTGATTGGGGAGACAGGATGTTGACGGCCGACGTTGCAGCTGCCATTACACACGACCTGTTTGCCTTACGGCAGCGATTGCAAGGCCGGTTCCCTCGCTGCTCGCATCGCATCTAAGTCCATTAGCTAGTCTCAAGCAAGTCTTTGAGGTTCAGCCAAGATAAACCTTTAGCTTTCTACATGGAAGGCATGCTGAGCCGGGAGGTTTCCGCGCATATACTGCTCTCGAGCTAGCAGGAGATACCATATTGCTTTGCAGAGGTCTACTTAAAGGGGCCGGCATTCAATGAACTGATAGGTTGCATACTCATGCGCTCATAGTTGACTAGCTGTTTCACCCACCAGTTGGCTTGGGACTACGAATTTCTCAACTCCTTTTTATTTCTCGACGGCTGATGAAGAAAGGGAAAGAAAAATGGAAAAAGCGGGGAAACCGTCCCGAGGTAATCGAGACGAGTCACGTGACCGAGCGGTTATTTTATCCAGAAGAATGAGATTCCACATTGGAGGCTAATCAGTGGAAGCGGAGGGGCCGGTATCCACTTTGATTTAGAGTCACTGAAGCTTTCATGCAAAATCAGGCAGTCACTGCATGAAGAAGATAAGTCGGTTTATTTGATAGTTATTAGAAGTTTGGGCTTTTAATATTTCTTTTAGACTGCGAGTTTATTATTGAGAAGAGGTTTGAATGGTTTGGAAAGTCTCATTTACTATTATTTTACAACACTAAAAAGAACAGCAGGCACCAAGTATTAATTGTAAGAGAAAGAAGGCAAATGTCAGGAAACGGAGAGTGGGTCTTTTGAGTTGCAACCCAACTCAAGAACTTACAACCCGGGTATGATCAACTTTTACCATACTATGCAAGCCTTCCCAAATTAAAGTACTAAATAAATTTGATCGAATAGAGACCGCTCTTATTCCCTAGCTAGAAGTTTATATTAAATATTGACACCTTTCATGCTCAATTATATAACGGTTCTCATATCGAAAGCATCATTAACCTTTGGGACATGAACAATCCCACGGCCTTGGAACTTTTCTAAATCGCCAGCTAGAACTCGCTGGAGAAATCTGACTGCTGGCTTCATCACCAAGTTATGTGTTTCGCCCCCTGGTTTTGTAATTACATCGAAGGAGTGACCGACATTATCAATAACCAAGGTTTCAGAGGGGATATGCTGTGCTTTGAGCTTTTCTGCAAAATCCGTTGCCTGGAACACGTCCAGAGTATCCGCAGTGCCAATTATCTGATAGAGAGGCGGGTAAGATGTCGTATCATGAAATAGTGGTGCTCGGAACTGAAGTCAACAAGAAAGTTACGTCACTGAGAAGTGGTGCCTTACAAATTGCTTTGAGTTCTTCAAGTGGTACTGAGCCTGGATTGGGTAACTCAAAATTGGAATTCAGTCCTCGAACAAGGAATTCGCCTTGAACATTCCTCCTGTAGGCTTCTAATCCAAATAGAGAACGTGCCTGCTGGAATTCCGAGACAGGGTTGGAGATGGGAGGTGGGATTGCTGCCTTCGGCTCACTGAACATGGCTTGTCTCATAGCGAGAGGTGGCATTAGTGGCAGAACTTGTAATCGTTTGAGAAAATCTTCATTGGGTGTAAGCCCTAGGAGATTCGAAGGGCCGTAAATAGAGACTATCGCGACTGGTAGCTTCTTCCATTTAAAGGGCTGAAGAGTCAGCTGGATGATTCTAAGAGCTTGGGGCCATTGATCATCAGTTCCATCACACGTACTGTCATCACGGAATGGTGGCCAACTGCACTCGCCTCACCTACACTCGCCTCACCTACGAGGGCATCGGCATCAAGTTGGTAGCCCTTTGAGGTGAGCTCCTTAGGAAGTTGATTGCGTGTCCATTCACCAGAATCTTAAATGTCCATAAATTGTTCATCTAAGCCGACGTCAGGCAGCAGACAGTAATCCATCGAAGTGATCACAAAGCCTCTATCGAGTAGCTCGGCGAAAAGGGGAGGACTATACTCCTGTCGAGAGCCACCTATGACCCTCCGCCATGAATGAAGATAAAAAGAGGATGAGATTCTGCTGCAGATACAGGCGTTGGCAGGTATAAGTCAGCCTTAATTTCGAGGTCATCAACGTTTTTATAGCAAAACGTAAGAGGCGGCTGGAATACTGGGACATATATTGGGTATTTCTCTGATGACATCGTGATGAGGGATGATTGCAATAGTATGGGTTTACAATAAATACAGAAAAACAGTTCAAAGTCACGATCGCGACTTCTCTATTTCAGCTTATGGCTGGTGATTCTGTACCGTTGATGGTAGCGCGTTCCGGCCGGTACAGTTCCGACCGAGGTCCGGTACGGTACCGGTGCACCCTACCAAATTGATCGCACGTCGCGTTTTGCATCCACCTACACTATAGTTTTGCCTGCAATTTGATGCCACATCCGATACAGTTTTATTGCAATTATGGATTTCATAGTATATACTGCTCGGCGTCTCTCATATGCTCCACCCCAAATCTAGCTCATATATCCCTTTGCCCATTCTAACTAAATCTATTACCATTCCTTATAAACTCTAAATCAAGCCTATTACATTCATCCTGCTCTTGCTTTTTTTTTATCTATCCATACTGTAATCTCTTCATTTGTCCTATTATCTCTATCTGCTATAATTGTAACTATAATGTCACGTCGCTCTATAGGCATATAGAATACCTGCTCCTTGAGGATCTTTGGACGTGGTGTTTTCCATTTCCGAGCTTTGCGGTACTCTGTTCGCCGTACAGTAGGATGAGCTGCTAGCCAGGCTGTCTTTTCAGCTATGTAGGCCTGTATTAGAACCTCTGGCCTGTATGGTGAAAGCTGAGCTGCTTAGTTACAGTGGACACTGTAGGTGCTACAGGTACTACAGGTACTACAGATGCAAAACGCGAGACGCGATCATTTTAGTAGGGTGCACCAGGCTTAGTCAGCTCTAAATTGACCATGGCTGGTCAATGCATTGAAACCCCTATTAAAAGAGTTTCCAATGAAAGAGGAACTTTACTACTAACTATTCTCGACCTTATAGCTAGTTCGCTCAGCTTGCAAATATTATGTTCACGTATAATAAAGAGCACTAATTCATTCTCTGCCATATCTGTAAGTCTTGTATTATTCCAGGACGTCGAAGTTTAAAACGCCATTTGCGTATAGAATGTGCAGGGCTTGGCAATGTTCGTCTTGCGATCTAATTTCCTCAGCAGGACCAAAGGGCTGGTGCGCTAGTTGTCCAGTATAACGAGATCGGGTTGGCCCTGTGGCGCGTCTCCTCGCAGCGTATGTCCCTATAAACCTAATCAGATCAGTGTACGAGATAAGGTGTTGGATTTCAGTATTAGTTGAACAGATCCCTCTATTCGATTGACTGTCCAGTATCCTCGAGGAGAAGATGATTTGCATCACGATATTCACCTCGGAAGATTTGACGAGGGGTCAGGGGTGCTACGAAGATCTTTGGCATCCAGCAGTGCCTTGTAAAAGAATCAGTGGGAAGCGCTTGAATTGCATATAGTTTAACAGTTTTTCTAGCTATAGTTATTGCTCAGAATAGAGCAATGCTATCCTAGACGAATTTTGCGTAGTACCGTCCCTTCTATTATCCACTTTGAGAATTTACGCATCTGAACGGCACCAAAATTCTCATAGCTCACTGGCTCGTTCACGTCAGTATCTCCCTTGTCGTCTTTTCCGTGTGTGATGAAGCCAAGCCGGCAACAACCAACTCTCTCATACATGTCACCCGTCTTCACTTCGATCAATGCAACGACGTTTTCCGTGCGACCACTTACATCGCCGACCTAAATACCGATTAGCGGCTCGCCCTGAAATATTCGGGATAACACAGGATGGCTAGAAGATGGATCCAAATTCAACTCGACCAACTCAACTGTTAAAGTAGAGTTCGCGAGGCGAATGAATAGGTTGTAGTGAGGCGGAGGGGTCAGTGAACAAGAGAAAGTTCTTGCTTTGATGGTGATGATTGGAATGTTCCGGGGTAGCTGAGCGATGAATACCGGCAACGCTATCACTGATGACTTTCGGGCAGATCTTTGGATCTAACGAAAGCGATCCTCTCACAATATTCACTGCCGAGGTAGAGGCTGATTCTCCTCAGACATATGACAAGGCAGCATAAACTGGATTTGGCGGGGCGGTAATGATCATTTTAGACTGACATTCAATGAGACGAAAAAAAGCCACAGGTTCAAAGCTTCGACTGTTGCAACGATGATTATGCTTAGTATGGCAGCGAGCCAAGCAATTCTTAACAAACTCAATATCATAACACTCACGAGATGTCGACTTAACTGCAATATTCTCCCTCGGCTAGGTTTAGAGTTAGGGTTATACTTCTTTACTGGATATATATAAGGCCTGACGCCTCCCGAAACTAACAATTAAGTTATCAAACTCCAACTATAAGTTGCAACAATTAGGTCTATACAGATCCATCACGTAACCTATCCCAAGTCACTCCCATGGATTCTCTTACAGCCAATTAGCGATCGAGCCTCAGACCCACGTTCTGTTCACGTGCTCGTAATACTTGAGCTCTAAAAACCGGCCGGTGAGATGTCGTCGACCGGCCGGTCGCCGATGCCACCACAGTCCTACTACCGAGGCAGAGTGATTGCTAGCGAATCGAATAGCGACTGACGCCAACGGACTGAAAACCGTCCGACCTCAATGATTTCCAGAAGTTCGGGAGGGCCTATTTATTGAGCTTTCACGTATCCTCCCGGTTTTTGCTAAACCCATAACTAGAAGGCGATTCGGTCGCATGCCATTGAAGTTGATTCCACTTTCCTTCACTTTTGATATTCCCGCCTCTTTACTGCAGCCACTTAGCTTCTAGAAATTTTTTTGACAAAGTCTACAGTAATCAGAAGCTGCTTTCGCTATGAAGTTCCTCGTTGCCCTTAAGCTACCCTTCCAGGTGCTCAGAGCAGGTATGTTTGATATGTAACCACTGTTCATGATGGCAATCGCAATAAAATTTCAGGGGAACAGCTAGCTCATGTATGTCTTGGTATTGTCAGTTATTTATGGTCTCTATGTGGCAACGATTGGTCTTGTCTGGAGACCAAAATCATGGAGCTATCAAGAGAATTTAAGATATAAGGTCTTACGCTCTGCCACTGCTTCAGGTCTTGTGTCAGTGCTATATGGGTAATATCATATTCTTCCTCTATACTTCGTCTCTCACGTGTTCAGTTCTGGGCCGAGAACAACGACGCAAAATTACCAAATTTATATGGAAAAAAAATTGTTGAAGCCGCCAATAATTGTGCAAATGGACAAAGGTGTAAAAGCGGGCTGGATTGGCCCGCCAAAGGCGAAGTCGGTAATGATGTTTCTCCACGGTGAGCCTTATGGGTTCTGTGATCTGTTATGAGAGGGCTAAGTGTTGATCAGGCGGTGGATATGTGATACCTGGTCACCCCTTCGGCTGGAGGATACATCACGAGTTTATAGATCTAGCACAAGAGCAAGGCAAGGAGATAAGCCTATTCATCTTCGAATACAGTCAGCCTCCGTCTTTTAGAACATCTGCAACTTGTGCAACTTCTAACGCGAGGATGTAGGTCTTGCGCCAGCCGCTAAATACCCAATTCAACTGAACGAGGCCGCAATTGCATTGACCTATCTAATTGAGACCGCTGGATATCAACCAGAAAATGTAAGACAAAATGTACAGCCTCTATTACGCATTTTTTGACCTGTCCTAGATTTTCATAGTAGGCGAATCTGCTGGTGGGAATATTGCCCTCGGTCTTATGGCACATTTGTTACATCCTCACCCTGAAATATCGGCCATCGACCTTAAAGGACAAAAGCTGGCAGGATTGGTTGCTATGTCGCCCAAGGTCACTTTTGACCAGAGCTCGGCGTCAATGAAAAGAAATGCTCCAATCGACATGTTGAGCAAGCCGCAGATGATAAAGAATTCAGCTGATTTCCTGGGTAATAGGACACCAGATGTCTATAATGCTCCGTTGAGTGCTCAACCTGAATACTGGAAGAATTTTCCAGTCGAGGATACCCTTATTTTGTGCGGAGAATATGAGCTCTTCTTAGACGATGTCAGAGACTGGACCAAGAAAGTACAAGTAAGAACTGAACTTATTTAAAAAAAATTTCTCAGTACTTACTCCACGCCAAATGAAAATACTGAGATTACAATAGGTGCACAATCCCCGAGTCGAACTATTCAGTGGGAAGGGCGAGACCCATATTCACGCTAGTGGCAATCGTGCATTAGGCCTTGGCATGGCAGAGTCTGAGAAATATTATCGGCAATGGATGTTGAAGAGACTGTAGTATTTGAGCTGGTCGGAATATGTGATACAAGTGTGATTCCTTTATGTATGACGGAAATACCAAGTCTGTTGTGTAAAGTCCTGCTCTTTACAAAGACTGGTAAACAGCTGGAAAAAAGCACCATTTTACATCTCTGTCCGCCAGGTACAGCATTAATCTGTCTTAGTTACAGCAACGCCTTTATCAATTTGTTTCAATATTAAGTTCGACCACGGTGACTTCTAATCTTTTTCGAGGCAAGGAAAAGTATGATGCGTTCTCTAATCAGGCTATACCTTTACTTCAGCAAATTCTTGCCGATGAATGAAATTCAATGTCCTTACATTTGTCAAAGCTCTCCATTTGTTCTGTTTTATATCAAGAACTACAACTTTGAAAATTCTGCTGAGCACGGACCCTTTTGAGTGTCTTAAAGAGGTTGATATTTCGATCTTCTAGTCCTAGGTTAATTGGCTTGAGAAAAATATCCTATGACAACCAATAACCCCCATCGATAATAATATCTGTCCCAGTTAGATAGCTCGTAGCATCAGAGACGCCTATGCTCCCTTGTGGTGAAATTATGTCGGTGGTAAATCAATTTAATTGCAGGCAAAGTTAGAGTACAAGTAGATGTAGATGCGACCCGTATCCATTTCGATGGTTGGGGGTGGGCGTGAAAAATCACAGTCAGCTCTACATTCATGTGCCAGATGACGGCGGATACAAACACACCCCCTGCACCCCCTGCACCCCTAATCAGGTTATTTGCACCCCCCCTAATTAGGCACGCTAAAGTAAAAACACATCCCCGTAAATGCGGTAGCGTGGATGTAGTAGGGCGCACGCTTTCTTGTCCTGTGGTGACTGTGGCTCGCTCCGTGGGCTTGCCCCGAAGATCGATATTGAGCACACCAACCCTGGTCACTGGCGCATCTGTCCTACGCAGAGGCGACGTATGGAGGAGGAGGGGGCTACAAGGTTTTGTTCCTATCCGGTGTCCAGCTTCTTCGCCTCTGCACAGTTGTTTAGCGTTCCCCGGTACTGTGCAACAGCCACTTGCAGAGCCGCACTTTAGGGTAACCCGCTTCTTGCATCTACTCAACCTCCCAAACACATGGCTCTCCCCAAACAAATCCATCCAAGGTTAGAGTGCTCTCGTGTTGACATCTATATGTGTTTCCTTTCTTTTCTCCGGCACACGACTCTATCCCGAGGTCTCTCTCAATCTGAAGTTACGCCGTGCTGAAGCAATAATTAGACTTACCGACCGGCCGGCGGCCGGTCGGGAGGGTCTTTGTCACCAAACCCGACATTCTACTCTACGCCACAGCTCGGGCTTCCTCCGGCCTCTTCTCCTTTCGGGTGTAATGCGGGCAGAACGCGTATCTGGTCTACGTGTACACTAGGACTGACAGGTACTCCTAGAGACCGGCAAGCAGACCGAGGTCCACCGACAGCTGTGATGGCAGGTTGCGAAGCCCGGATGGATGAGATTTGAAGCATAAAGCCCGCCAAACCAGCCTTGAAGATCTCAAATCTTCATCTTTAGTAGCAAGACCAAGAGAGTAAGCAGACATTTACCAATAAGCAAGTAAAAATGGACGAAGCAGAGATCAAAGCCGCCATCGTTAAGGATATCCTCAACAGACCCCCCGCCATTGGAGGCCAAAAAACTTACATCTACAAAGTTGTCGGCGGCATCTCCATCCCCATCGACATCTACCTGCCCTCCAGTATCTCTCCCCACGCCGCTGCGCACCCCATCATGCTGTTCATCCACGGCGGCGGCTGGACGGGAGGCAATCGCGAGGACTACGCTCGGCCGCTGTTCTATGATTTCCTGCAGAAAGGCTTCGTCGTCGCCTCCATGGACTACCGCCTGCTGCCCGAGACGCCCCTGGTCACCGGTCAGCTGCAAGACGTGCAGGATGTTGAGCTTTGGCTGCGAGATGTTCTGCCGGTGGAGATAAAGAAGGAGGGAGTTAAGGTCGATTCCAGCAAGATCGTCGTCAGCGGCGGCTCAGCTGGTGGCCACTTGGCATTAATGACCGTGAGTTTCCAGATCCAATCTCCTTCATTCTTCCAACTCCGCAACCTCGCGAAAAAAAAAAAAACTCCTAGCTAACATCTCGCTTCCCCACTCTGCAGGCCAAACTCTGGCGCAAGCAGCCAAACTCTATTCTCTCTATCTACGGCCCCACTAATTTCCATAACCTGCCCTACATCAAGCGCGGCCTCTTCGTGAACTACCAGATCCCGATGTTTTCCCCAGAGCTACTGAAAGCCGCTCTTCAGACCCCCGCCCCAACCCACACCCCTCCACCTCAGTCCGCCGACGACATCGGCGGTGCCCGCGGCCTGCTACAGCTCCACGCCTTCAAGTCCGGCGTCATCGCTGAGCTGCTGCTCCGAGGGCTGGTCGACGGCAACTTACCTGTAAAGGGTAATGCTACCAAGGAGGAGATTGACTCTGTCAGTACGTTACGCCCCTCTCTTCTCTACTCTTCTCTCTAGCCCATTTCTCGCCCTTCCCGCACTCACTCCCCAAATCTAACTCGCCACCAGGCCCGCTTTACCTCTCCACCACTCTTCCCAACTGGCCGCCGACATACCAGTACATGGGCACCGAAGACGAAGCCTTCGAGGTTTCACAGGTGACAGACTTCGACGCGGAGCTCAAGCGGCAGGGTCGTGTTGTTGAGACGGTGGTGGTGCCGGGCGTGGGCCACGGTTGGGATGGCCGCTCATTTATTGGCGATGAGATCCATTTGAAGATTATCCGGCCGGCGGTCGACTGGGTGGCGAAGTATGTGGAGGAGTGAGCGGAGAGGAGTAAAAGACTGGAGCGGGGTCGAAGGGTGGGAGAAGGAGGGCTAGTAACTGGCGACTGGTAGGTCGTGGATGGATGGGGAGTAGTGAGTGAGTGAGGAAGGGTAAGATATGGGTCGATGTAGATGAGATAGAAGAGATCTATATTATTCTAAAGAAAAAACTCACCAACCTGTCCTACTTTTATTCCAATTTCCTATCTCTTCTACCTTGTTTTCTCTTCTTTCATTTATTATAGGGAGAGGAGAGGAACTACACAAAAGGCCTGCTCCGGTGAGAATCCTGAAACTTGGGGAGAGTTGTGCTATGCAGGCGTGAAGATCAAGTTTCATTGCCACCTCAGACAATGAAGAAGAACGCGACTCTGCAGCACGTCAACTGCGTTCTTGATATCACGTCTACTGTGTCATCTGATAGCAGGAAGGCCAGCGGGCATTGCATTATGAAGTTGCAGATTTCCACCTTGCAACAAAAGAAGAGCTAAATTTTTGTCTTTCTATCAACTTTGATGTTATTTGCAAGTATACAAATATCCAAACTACATAGTTATCTTCCTTATAGCCGACATGCGAGACGTGAGGATCGATCCGAATGAGATCCTGGTCAGTCCTCTCAATAGTGATAGCGAAAATGAACGTTCTCGATGTCCGTCAGATCTAGGAATGCTATGTCTTCCTCCGAAGCTGGAGCTGCCCCTGCTAGTATAAGGGCGTCCTTTTTCGCATTTGCGCGACGATAATAGAGGCTGCGGAAGAGAGCTTCTATTAGTGCGGGTATGTATGGCAAGTGGGAGAAGACACTTACAGAAGAAGTCCCATGCTCACTTCGCTACAAGACATCAAAGCCAACACAGTGATCATACCAGTAGGGTAACCCTGAGCAACTTCTTCTCCTTTGAACGCAAATGGCGAGACAATTCCCCCGACGTAGCCGAGGATAGAGACTGCAGATTGGACAGTTGTTTTCTTGGAATGTCCCGCAACGTTTGAGGCTACGAGGCCAAGGGTTTGAATGAATGAGCCGTAGAAGAAGACGGACTGTGTTGATATTAGATGAAACTGACCTATTGAGAGACGTGCGCACCAGAGGAGTTTGCTTACAATGTAGAGACCACCCATAAGTAACGGAACGTTGTCCCGTTGCGTTTTCCAGAGAAGTGCATTTCCAGTAATTGTCGGGAGGGTGAAGAGCATAGCAAGCACCAAGCGGTGTTTCGGGAAATAGCTGGAAAGAAGTCTAATTTATTTTCGAGTCAGTTTTCCGAGAATGCTAGTTGTTGTTAGAATAGAATTTCATACCCTGATAGGATTATGAGAATAACGCTGATCCCCGAAGCAGGCATTAGCAGTTGCAAGGATCTGAATGTTCCAACCCCGGGAAAGTTGCTGATAAGGAGTGCACCAAAACTGTACGTAAATCGTTAGTTTACTACCTCATCAGTTCTCTTAAAATAGCGGTCGACGTACCTTCCAACCACCGCATTACCAAATGCGAAAGTGAAATAAGTAAGTCCAATTAGATATACCTGAGGATCTGTCAAGCACTCAATCGCCTGCTTGATCTTGAATTGACGCGTTTGTATACCAGTGTTGTTCTTCTGAACTCGTTGAACTGAAATGGCACGCTCTCGTAGAGTAAGGAATCTAGCTTTCATTGGAGAGTCTGGGAAAAGGTAGAAGAGTGAGAGGCCATAACCGATCGAAACCGTACCTAGAATGAGGTACATATATTTCCAAGGGCTGGAAACGTAAGGACCTTTGATAGACACAGCCCCTATGTCAAAGGCTTGGCCGATGATTGAGCCACAAGCAGCACCAGCCGAGAACTGTAGGGTCCAGATCAGTCCTATTCTTCTTCTGGTTATGGAAGTGGTAAGATGCGACATCTCAAACTTGTTCCTTAGAAGCTGAATAGTCTTGCATCAAATATAGTTAGAAAAGACATAACTTACTAGTCCAATTCTGAGGGGCTGTTCGTCTACTTTCCTAGAAATGACATCTGTTAGCTCGAGGCCAGCGGAAAGATGTAAGCGGGAATCTTACCACCACATTTGACTTATGATGATGCATATTGGAGTAATAACCGCTTGCCAACCGTAGAAAAATCTGTTAAATCATTAGGGATAGATTATGGATTTTACTTTAGGAAACCAACCTAACAGCCATGGTTCCACCAAAATTATGGCATACTATCATCAAGAGAGCAAAGAGGCCAGTATATAACAAATTGCCAGAAACCCATTTACCCAGAGGCAAATGCTGAGCTAGAATTAAGAGGGGGTATTGTGCCTTGTGACAGCAATGTCAGCAGAGAAGTAGAACTGTTCGAGGTTTGGACTTCACATACAATCAGCTGCCCGAAAGGAGGCATGGACGAAGCCCAGGAGTATTTGACAGTTGAGAGCACCAGAGGGTTGACGGATACGATGTCGTAGAGACCAAGATCTTTAATCATACCGAAAATGGCCGAGATGCCAAAGATTTGACTGTCCATAGCGGCAAGCAGATTAATAAAGATTAACTAGAGCGAAAGATATGAGCCTGCATTCTGTGATTGTTTAGAAGGGCTGTGAATACAAACCATTGGCAGCAAGCGAATATCAACCTTACGCAGAACTCTGCGCTCC
The DNA here is from genome assembly GCA_037952705.1 of Haplographium delicatum. Lineage (NCBI taxonomy): Eukaryota > Fungi > Ascomycota > Leotiomycetes > Helotiales > Hyaloscyphaceae > Haplographium > Haplographium delicatum. Next base: position 37,859 of record JAPZPC010000074.1, read on the forward strand.
TCCTCTTCGGTCCAATCAATTTGCCCTGTTTCTTGGGTGAAGGCAAGAGCATCGTCGACACCTTTCATGCGGGGTTTGACCGCAGGCGCCGGTGCGATCTCACTTTCCATGCTAGTGATATGGGGGACTTGTTCTTCGTCCTTAGACATAATGCATGAGTTTGATACGATAGGAAGCGAGGAAGAGGAAAGAAGGAAGAATGCTAAATAAAGTACTCTCTGCCTCAAGAATTGGAGTAGGGGAGGACTATTTATCTTCTAGCTGCAGAACTATGGCATATGGATAGTCTTTAGGGGTGACGCCGGGAGCGCAGGCAAGCTAGAACGAGCGCAGTCGAATTCGGGAAAACTGCGGGGAACTAAAACTGCGGGGAACTCAAAAGGCGGAGATTGATGGAGTGCATGACGGGTCGCATTGAGAGATCCAGAATTACTGGATCATCCCCCCCATTCAGAAGTTATTCCCACCACCATATTCCTCTTGCTTGACGACATGCCATAAAAGTGCCGCGTTAGTGGCCGGCCGGTGGCCGGACGCTAGCGGTTCGACCGTAATCTCATCGTGCCGGTCGTCCCTTTCGACCCGGCGAACTTGCAATATCGATTACATTCAGGTGCTCGGGGCCTCTGATCCAGTCGTCCGAGACATCGAGGTACAAAAAGAAATACTTCTACATGAACATTGGTATTGGAATTACGACAAAAAGGAATTGATATCGATGATCTATATTACAACGGGTGATTTCTGTTGTGCATTGAACTACCCCACCGCTTGTCTTCATCACTCCACATGTCTTTGCTGTTTCGCTTTCAGTATACTATTAAATAAACTGTATCACAATTATGACTTAAGTAGCTGCGTTATTGCATAGAATATAGATATTCATCAATTATATCCAAGGTCAGCTATCTCGTGGAAGGCTGTAAGCTCTGTGTAAATTTAGTTCAATTTACAAAAATGTCTGGAAACATTTCCGACAGATCCCAAATCGGATCATTCAAAGATGAGTTCAAATCGTAATCAAAGTGATCTAGATCTGTCCAGCGAGGTGCTCTCGATACCATCGGCGTGTCAGAACCTCCTGCCTGAGATCCGATCACTTCTCGATCATAGCTCGGCTCATGAGTGACAACTTGCTCACCATTCAAGCGAGCTAACATCGACCGCCCGACTTGACCAGGTGCATGCTGATAGTCAACAGCCAGAGCCACCAAAAGCTCAGCTGTCTCTCGGACAGTATCAAGGTAAACAACAATCTCCGGAATCTCTGTTCTAAATGCTTGACATGTCTGCATGATAAACACACAGCAAAAGGAAAGTATCACAAAACCAAAATCACACATATAACGTAGACGATCTTTGCTGACTAGTCCTAGATCCAGAGCCCAGGTAACATTGCTAGCTGCAGTTTCAACACTCGTAATAATGCAATTTTTTTTATATTCAGAAAGGCTATTTCCTAGACGTTTCAGGTTCCGTATAGAGTATGAGCTGATACAAAAGCGCGTAAAACGGAGGTGAAAATTCAGACCGGCGCCTTCATAGCTGGCTTGATTGAAGATTAGTTAACACTAAAGCACTCCTGTCAAATTAGGCTTGAGCTCTTACTAGAGATCAGGAGATCGTTCCACTTCTCGGAAAAGGAGTTAAGGTCATTGCCTATCTCGTACAACTGCGCCGCGGTTGAATCTTCTCTACTTTCCATCGGCTCCGGAAGGCACCACCACTCGCCGAGTCCAGTTTCCAGAATGCTCGCCTAAGACTGTCAATATCAAAAAGCGGAGTGGATTAAGGAGGTACCTTTTCCCAATGCAGACAGAGTTCAACCTCTCCTGCGAGCCTCGACACTCGGGAGCTCATTCCGATCTCGCGAAGCAACTCTGGGCCTACTCTGATCGTCGCATCCGCACGAATACTTGGCGGTGTTCTGGTCACTATCGACGAGCTACTAATCTGTAAGCTTCGTGACGACAATCATCGCACTAATAACTCACTGATGCGACATCGCATAAAGCCATAGCCAATATGTGTACTTCTTATAGCTTAAGCTCGACGTAATGTTAGGTACTTGTAAGCTTTTTGCGTTCTTAACCGCCTCAACTGATCGGTGGATATGAAGCTGAAGAGCATATGTTTCGGTTATGGCTTTCAGTCGCCAGGCCCTTAAGTCAGGGTGAGAGGCGATATTTGATGTTCCTGGATAGGCTTGAGTATATGAATAGAGAATAATCAATGCTTGTAGCGTCGTCAAATTCTCCTCTTCAGCCGCCTTTGAATTTTCAAACTTTGTTTCTAGAACCGAAGCGATGAACGGCAGTAGACGAGCCCTAATTGTTTTTCCTGTTGGCAGATACCTTACAGTGACATAACAGATGCAGTAGACGAGAGGCATTTGCCTTTCCTTTAACCTCAGGATACCATCAAAGTCCTCACGGTGTAATATTGGTATATATCCTAAAATTCTGTCCAGGAAACTAGGATATGAGAAATTTATCTTAAAGGAAACGTTCAGACACTCACAAGTTGATCAGGTCTGTTTTGTCTTGATCTGTTAAAGGATCTTGAAAATGATCAAGTCTCCTAGGATCATACAGCTCTCGGTTATTTGAGTTTAAGTAACTAGTCCGTTTATACTTTGATTGCAGCGAACTGTCAAAGGATTCTGAGTTAGGTTCCTCGGAGTTCGCAATATAGTTCTCTTCTACGATTGTGTAAAATGGAGATGTAGAATAAATTGATGGTAGATCTGATGAGTCCCTTGTAGAACCTGGAGTAGATGGCTCGGGGCTCATAGCAGTCCATATAGATTGAGCAGTAGGGTGCGAAGGTGGATTACAAGCCGAAGCACGCTGGGAACGGTCTGAGTAATTTTCAGTGTTTGCATTGATGTCATGACCAATGCCACTAATGCTTCCTCCTGAATACTTTTTACGGTCGTGTCTAAGACATGTGCGTTGTGGATGTTGTGGGGGTGGCAGTTGTCGGAAGACCCGGCTTGACTGTTTCGTGGGCATAGATTGACTTTGTCCTGGCAGTAGGAACTCGCAGGGCCGACCAGCTTTCTGACAGCGGGCACATGGTAGGTTGGGAGACCTAACACACTTCATCTAATAGCCAATAAGCAAAGGCCTGATGAAGTATACTACTTGACATAGCTTGGATCAAGTCAAATGTGAGAGCAGTATCGACTACTTTCTGAGTAGGTTAAGCTTACTTTCAGTCTATGACATGCTGCGCAAGCACGTGCTGCGATTCTCTTCACATGATCATCATGATAAGTCCCTGCTTTCATTTGGCCTGCGTTGAAGCTGCTTTGAAATTCACGATGCGTCGAGCCTGCTCGGTCAAGTTGGTCCACGGGCCCAAGAGGCCTATACTGTTGCTGATACATCTAATCGGCCATATAGACTCGGTTTTTTGGCATTAGACTTGAATCCAAGTACTATCTTTTGCACCGGTTTGTGCAAGAAAGAGGGCCAGAAATACAATATATCTAAGCCTTGTGGGTATGAACGAGCCTCGGCAGGTCGATGGTTTTCAATCAGCGTTTTACCCCAGAACTTGTGTCAATCAGCGTTCTATGAGTTTGTGTCAATTCATTGGGTCATTTCCTCTATGGGGAGAGACTTGCGACGCAAATTGTGGAAGCGAAGCACACCTACATCCAGTTTTTGCATTTATTAAGACATTCAAACCTTCATAATGTGTTCCTAACCAAAAGTGGCGAGGACCGGCGACGCTACCGGTTAGAGGTATAGTCGTCCGGCTGCATGCCGGACGTCACTTATTGGCTGGATGTTCTTAAGCCGATACCAGCGGATAATGTGGCTCTAGCAGTCCGCTCGGAACATCTGCTTTCCCAATTGTGGCACAGGAGGATAGCATGAAAATCCTAACCACCAGGCCGCTGGTATCCGGACCCAAATATCAGTTAGTGTACGAATTCTGCCTACGTCGAATGAGACAGGGGCCAAAACTAGGGTCCCCAGATACCACGGCCCAAATACCAATTTCCCACCCAGGGTTAATTTCCCGCGATACAACAGTCATCGAGCTTCATAAGCCCTGTTATCGCCTCGTTGATTTAACGATTGGGGTTATCCGACTGGGTCAGGGAGGATAGAGTTCGTAAGGTTTGGTAAGTGATAGTAAATAAGGTGTCACGATAGATTCGTTACTAAGTAAACTTATAGAATAAGAATACTATTTGAACTAAGTACGAAGCTCCTATCTAATAAGTGACCACTCTACTTATATAGACCTTCGTGCTATGTCGGATCCCTATAGCTCCCTTGGCTCCCCCTTAGGTCCTAATAGATTCACGGGTCTATTACGTGATACTCGCTAATTGACAGTACTGTATTACAATTGGGGTATATCCGACCGTGTCAGGGAGGATAGGGCGTCGGGTTTAGTAAGTAGTAATAAGTAAGGTGTTATGGTGGTTTTGTTACTAAGTAAACTTATAAAATAAGAATACCATCTATAAGTTAAGTACAAAGTTCCTACCTAACAAGTAATTACTCTACTTATATAGTCCTCTATGCTCTCTTATATCCCTTAGATCTCTATAGAGCCTATAGAGTCCCTGGGAGTCCCCCTAGGATCCCTAGGACTCTATTACATAACACTTTGCTTATTAGTAGTACTATACTCTATAACTATTAATCTAATATATTTCCTTTATAATCCTAACTTAGTTAGTCCCAAATTCCCTCTAGCTCCTAGGACACTTGCTCCTAGGAGACTCTGGCATCCCAGGCCTCCGTTGTCACAATCATCAAGGAACAGCGTCTGATAAGGGAGTCGAAGAAGTAGCCGTCAGAATGGCAATTCTAAACTAAGGAGGAAAGGTTATAAACTACAGTGCTGCGACAGAATATATGGAGTATTCTGCCCGATCATCCCTGACCGCCTTCGTCACCGCCTTCCCAAGGCAAACTGCCCATCGAACCTGCCCATGGAACCTGTCCATTGAAACTGTCCAATGAACCTGTCCATTGAAACCTCAGGCCGCTACCCGGGCCAGGCCCGAGTAACTCACGTGCCAAGAGGCTAAGGCGTTCTGTCACGTGACATCCGTACACTCACAGGTGTATGGCTTCTGAGGCTCGCAAGTCTGTGGGATCGTAACAGTGCTACAGTACAAATCTTAGGTACCATGGCCTTGAAGTTTAACTTGATACCTGACCCCCCGGCTCGCACCCAAAATCGGTTGAGTCAGCTTAGTACCTGACGTGAGGCACCAAGCGGCACACTTATAGGGTATATTGAGATAAGATATATATCAAGCATTTCTGTCAGTTTTGTGTTCTTCGCTCGCTGTAGACGCTTGGACATAGTTTGTGTGTGAAAAAGTTTTTCCAGTACCGGATTTAGTAAAAGCCCTTCTCCAATATTGCGACGTCGACGAAACTGTTACAGTATGCAATTATAAGGAAGGTCAGAACCATACACAACTTTGTAGCTCTTTTATATTCTCTGCTTTAAAAGCAAATTCTATTTTATCCCTAACCTTAGACTAACAGATCCCACAGTTACTCCACATAAGCATATTCTAGAAACTGGCAAGACAAAAGGGTCCGTATACAAGCAGTTGGCAATTTTTATGCCTAAGCTTGATAGGAGAAAGACAATCCAACACCATCAACAGCATAACAACCTGAGGTACCAGTCAACTCGTAAATCGAGACCGGGGCGGTGGCGCAATTCTCGTCTGTGTAGATTTTGAATGCTAACCAATCCCCGCTAAGTTCAACCGAATTAAATCCGCTAGATGCCTTTATGCATCCAGTATTCTCATTTTCGACCTTCGCAATAGCAAGAGTTTGAACAAAACCCTGGCACAAGCCAGGGTTACCAGTATAGACAGTCATTGATGCCTGATCCCGTGTTTCGAGTTTCATGGCCCTAGTAAGTATTATTAACAATTGGTTTTAAACATAACAGGGCGGAGTCGCTCACAGAGGGGACGCGTTAACTGAGAGAAGCATCATAGCGAAGGCGAGGATAGAAGAATGCATTTTTGCTTATTGATTTATTAACAAAGTTTTCGCGTAATGAAGGAGATAGAAGATTTAAAGTATAATAGTGGTAGAAGAGGCGATGATAGAAGATGCAATGGTGATAGTAAAAATACCTTTTAGAACCACATATCAAGAGTCTTTATATAGTAGAAAATTTCGTTGAAGTATTCCTACAACTACTAGCAATATACCACTTTAATATTAAAATAGATTCTTAGACTAAAGCGCCTTATATTTGCTATTAGTATTCCTACAGGCTGCGCCATGGCCTGCGGCTCATCTGAAGAATCTGCTAATTAAGCCTCAAGTTTGAGAACGAAAATACTTTATAGTTTATTCCTTATTTTACAAATATAATGTACTACATCCTTTGTTCGCTTAAGTTGACTATTATGGCTAGACCCCTGACAAATTCAATTGCGCTACGTTTACTTAGCCTGGCTTGACTCGCTATGGCCGTACATTAGGACTAGCGAATACGGAGGAGAGATTTTAACTGGGCCTTTCGTACAGCGCAACCGCATCCTGTAGAATATAAATAAGTTTCCCTGATACGCACTGCCACAACCATTTCCCAATTGACTTTCGAGCAAAACCTTAAGCAGTTCCTACCATCGCTGATCGCTGATGAGAATGAACTGCAATGCCTCATTTTAGAGGCCGGGAGTCTGGAATGATGGAATCTAGACTTGAAGACGCGATTGAGGCGGGAAAGATTTTCAAAGTTATACAATCTATGAGTTGGAGGTCACGTGATCTAATCTTAATCTTAAGATTTGAACCAGATGGAAATAATATATCCGTCCAGAGAGTTAAGCAAAGACACAAAAGATCTTCCGAATAGACTTACTAGTCCGTACGGAGCCAATAAAATCTTGTACAGGAATAAATCTTCCATGGAAGTATAAAGGAAATAGAAAATTTACTGTATATAGAACAAGTTGTTAGAACAGTCTGAACAGACTGCAAAATTGAGACTTTCCCTCACCTGACGACTTCCGTACGAGCATTGGCTAGTCATCCACCATCTCATACAATCTCTACAGGCAGAGCAGTAGTATATGAAAGAGGTGATAAACAATCTAAAGTGTGAGCTTGGTATCAACACGTTTATCTTCCAAAACAGGATTCGGAATGACGATGGGGATTCATAGCCTCCTCTACTGCACCTAAATACATTTTCATTTACTGATGGAATTCATATTTCTCCTATATGCCCGCGCTCTAATTTTGAGACTAGCTTTCTTTTGTAAGGAAGGCGAACTTCGGGTTAGAACACGAAACGGATCAAAATGAGTCTCAATCGAGTAAAACACAATAAGCTGGAGCAAGCTCGCATATCACTTCGATTATATGTGTTTCATCTACAGCCTTATCACAGACACCGACCACCCCTCTTGCTAAAGGAATCGTCTTTGGAAGTTTAATATAATAAAGTTGAAACATATAAGGCAGAGAAAGTTGTAGCAAAGGTTTGCCAGCCAAGCCAGCTCAACCGAGCCAGCTCAACCGAGCCAGCTCAACTCAGCCCACAAACCTCAACCATAATGCTCATTGCAATGTTACTACCTCTACTCCGAAAATCAACATCACAGATATCTTACCCCTAATAATAAATACAGATAGAGCCGACATGATCGATGCCAGTACTTACCATTGCAGTATATCGCACCAACCTCAAACATAGCAGCTTCTTGAAAGATGGTAAACTTGGCCCTTATCTTACTCCAAAATCTACAGAGAATCACTTCACCCCAAGCAAATCTGAGTCTCTATACAGCTCGTAATAGAGGAAATAACCTTGCTGGCATTCGTTCTATCTATGAGCGATAAGCAATGGTAAGTGGGGACTCTTCTTGGCTGTGACTTTGGTGTTCATCCGGTTCATCCCTATACTGGTTTAGAGGCAATTTCGTTGGAGCATGCTTGCGATAAGGTAATGGAGGACTCCATAGATATAACAGATTGCAGAAGCCAACTACAAGTCCTATAACATGGAGTATAAAGACACACAACATTACGAGCATGGGCATACTAGTGAGATATGGTGTGTTTTTACTCAATGTACATCAGATCGTTTATTTAATGAAAGTTAATATTAGGGAATTACACAACAACTATACTAATTTCCCATCTTAAAAGGCCGGCTACTCCTCGAAAACAGCTAGCTGAAAATGACTAGATTAGAGGGGAGTTTTGAGCCTAAGGCACTAAGAATTAGCAGGCCTTTGGCTCTTTAACTAGATTAATTTCCTAATTTAGGATTTTGGTTTAATCTAGCTATCTTAGTAGAAATCCTTATATATATCTTAACTTAAAAGCCAACTTTATTATTTTACTTTCTAGGAAAGGATTAGCTTCAATAGGAGTAATTAATATATAAGAAAATTAAGATAAATAGATAGTTAACGAGCTACCAGACTATATATATAACATCCCCTTGTTTTCTATAGAGCTACTAAAGATAAGGGCTATTCTTAATCACCTACTTGTACGCCAAATAGCTACGAATTTGCTATTATCAATATTAAACAAAGCCTATAAATTAGATCATGTGTTCTTAAAGTCGTAGTTTACTGGAAGTAACAGCGGTTTTGGACCTCTCCCACCTTGTCGTGGCCGTTCGTACAGTAACCAAGGGCAACATCGGCGCCGTTATGAAGCAGCTCCTAGGCAACCTCGACGTGCCCATAAGATGAGGCTTCGTACAGCAGGGACTTCCCGTTCTAAGCAGCTACGTTGATGTCGGCGCCGTTGTTAAGCAGCTGCCGGACGATCTCGACGTGCCTATGGCTAGAATGCTAGTGCAGCGGCTTCTATCCGTATAAACTAGTCGCGTTGACGTCGGCGCTATACTGTAACGACACAAAAGATCACGGGCTCCGTAGAGGTATATGGGAGTACAATATCGGAGGCTAATCGGGATCAATTATAGGTCTGGTACGAAGGAAAAACTAAGGTACAGAACAACTCTTAGGTACAGTGCAGTTCCTATATATCCATCGCTCAGGCTCCGGAGCGATCAGCTTCCGAAACGGTTCCGAAACAATTGTGCTTGAGACTTAGTTCCAACAAAGGGCTTGACGGAGTCACGTGACCTCTTTAAGCGACTCAGGAGAATGTTCCATTGTCACATATACTCTAGCAGTAGCCGGACGGACTTAGGGTGCCCACTCCAAGAAGTCAAGTGTAGTAGCGTCCCTCCATCCCGAGCAACTGTCTCGACGTTTGCGCCGTTGTCGAGTAGCAACCGGAAGACCTCTAGGTGCCCGTTAGCTAAGGCATAATACAGCGGCGTCTCTCTATTCTAAGCGGCCGCATTAACATCGGCGCCTTGCTCGAGCAGCTTCTAAGTAACAACTTTAACCCTAAAGTATGCAGCTAAGTGTATACCGGCTATCTGCTTTGGAATTTGTTAACTATATCTACTCTGTCCCGACCCTAACTTTACAGCTATTAACGCTTGACTTAATGCCTCGACCTAGGCTTGCCTTTGAAGAAATTCTATAACACCTTCACAGGAAGTTGAAGCCTCCTAAGTGTGACGACCCTAGTTATGTGCTGTATAGTCGTACAACTTGTTTAAAGCACTTTGCCTAATAGGCTATATAGTTAGGCTCGCAGGTATTGCTTAATACTTATAGTACCCGGAATAATACACGTCGAGCTCCGCTTATACACTAGAACCTAGTGTAAGGGATTATAAGCGAGCTCGCTAGCTATTGTAAACAAAAACAACATAAGATAAAATAATTAATAGAGGTTATAAAGCTAGTTATTATAACAAAATGACAACGTATTTCCCACCGTACTGTTTCCTAGTAGAATCTAGGGAAATTCTAGAGTACTGCGGACCAGAGAAGGGCACATACACTTGTTTTGTAGTGGAAAACCGCCCTCACATAAGAAGTAGCTTTCCATACACCATACAGTCGATTTCAATTGAATGCGTCATACAGTTCGCTAACTGTATCCAAGAAAAGGACGCGCGTCCCCTACGTCATTGTACTACATGTGGATGGATCGGCCTTGCTCATTGGCTCATCACAGAGCTCTACCATGCGTATGTGATGCGACTCTCAGTTGCTTGCTTTCTGAGCTGTTGCTCTCCCAACTGCCTCCTCTCTGCTATTACATGCTGAAGCACCCGAACCCTTCTAAGCTTTACCTCTCTGCTATTTCATTTTTAAGCGCTTAAATATCCCTGCTCTACTACTTAATCCTCTCAACTAACCTCCGCCGGCTATTCTCAAGCGCTTAAACGCCCTAGATCTATTGTTTAATCCTTGCTATTAGGCTCTGATTATAAAATAATAATAAAAAATGACATAATTACTAGTCTATTACAAGATTATATAAACTTACTATTTTATAGGAATACTAATTTAGTAAATAAAATCTATTAATATATCTTCTGCCCCATTCACGAATCTATCCCATTTGCGAATGGGGTATCCCACCCACGAATTTACTATACAAATTTTGTCATAGCGTTATCTTAGCAAACACTACTTAGTATTTATATATAAATTAATCTAACTTCTTGACCAGCCTTCTATATACTTACTTATCTTTATGATTTTGCCTTACTAGATTCTCTCTATTTAGTTTTAATTGATAAAATTTATTAGTCATATCATAAGACCAAGATCTTATATATTAGGCATAATTAGATATGAGTTTTAAGTTTAAACAGCAAGAATTAATATTTATATACTAAATAGCTTATATTTGTTTGCTTTTTATATTCCCTCTTAGCGTTATTATATTAGAGCATTTATTCGTGGGTGGGATATCCCATTCGCAAATGGGAGACTCGCGTACAGTGCGGAACATATCCGTAAGATTCGCAATTGTCGGCAAAGGGTGGCGCACTCCCTTATGTCATTTCCCCGCACCTGTAACGGCGCTTGCTCATTGGCTCATCACAGTAGATCACAGGTGCCCCAGGCACCAAGTACTATAAAGGGTACCAACCCATCACGTTCAGCCTTGAATACGTACTCTTACTGCGATATTGTAGCGCGTGACTGTTTGTGTTCTTACAACCCGGCGCCCCCTACTAGCGCTCGGAACTCTTAGAGGGTTCCAAGTGGCACAGGTATACGCCTATCACAGTCTACACTTTGGTAGTTGCCTTTCGGAGTACTATTTTAGATTTCCGCTTTAACGGACTGGCCATTTTAAACTTCTAGATTTATAATTCTTACTATCCTATAGTATTATACTAGGCATATGTCAAATTAGAAATATTCAAAATCATAATTACTCGAGAAATTTAGTATTAATCTTGCCTGTACTATTAAGATAAGGCTAATAGGAGTGCCAAATTGAATATTAAAACCATGAAGTAAGAGACCATGTGTTAGATCAGTGGGGATAAGTTGTAAACCTGCTGTAAAGCTTTTCGGAGATATTAATTCATTTGATTTTTAAATTAAATTATTGAAAACGTAATTATTCTAAAATAAAATTCGGTGCCAGTTAAGTTCCAACCAATTGCCTAGCATCCTGTTACCTAGGTACTGATAACGATAAGCCTTTCTACCTTTAAAAACCTTCTTAAACTCACCTGCTCCTCCCTTCTCCTCTATTTATCAACTCATCAAGCACCACACTATTCACTTCTATATTATCAAGACCAAGTTATTGAGTTCTTTTATTATAACTATATCATAGTCTCAATTAATATCGAAAATGCGGCTTACAAATATACTATGTCTTACTCTATTAAGCGCTACAATTACTGGAGCAGCTACAATTAGTGGATATAATATTCAACGAGTAATCAACAAGGATAAGAGTACAACAAATAATCGAGATTCCGACGACTCTGATTCTAAGCTAAATTCTATAAAAATTGATATAGAGGTAAGTTAATACTAAGCTCTAAGTCCTCTAACTTCAATTATCATTTGCTTACTTGTTAATAGATTAATCAATCAAATATCCCTAATCCTTTTTCTAGACTAGATTGTATGGCTGAGCGAAGTAAGTACTATTTAATATTAAATAAGCCTATAACAATAGTTGTAGTTAAATTTAAAGGGAAAATAATACTAAATTTATCTGGGTATTTAGGTGATTGTAGTTTAAGTAGTCTAAACTGTTGTGAAGGTCTCTGCTGTGAATATATCCGCCCTACAGATACGGTTGGAGCATGTACAGCAAAGAGAGATAAATCGAAATCGTGCCGTGACCAGCCTCCAGGGTTAAGCTAAGGTATTATTTAACGGAGAGCTAGGCGGTTAGTGATAAATAGAGAAATAGGATAGGCTTAGTGGAATACTTTCTATTATTTCTCCAATATTACTGAATTTTTTCCATATTCGAGAAGTATTTGTGATTACCACACGCAACGGATGATGAATGGCAGCGTCGGATTCAACGTTAGTCGCCCTCTTTACCCTTTGTAATTTATAGTTTCTAACAATCGAAAGACGATGGTTACTAGCGTAGTAATTACGAGACTCTGTGAGCCCAAATATTCCACAAAGTGGTTTAATAGCTAAGCCTGGCTATCTGACGACCATTTAGCTTTATGCAGCGGCGAACTGAACTAGTTTTTTACTATATCTGTATGACTCATATTTCCGATCTGTCTTGACGTGTATTAGTAGAGCATATATTAGGGTTGAATTTCAAAATCTTAATTCTGACAATGAGAAGATTTTGATACACGGAGTAGAGATATTGCAGAAAGGATAAACCGAACATCTGTGGTGATGCTTTTCGTTGAAGAAAAAGACAAACGATCCAGATTTCAACCTTTTAGATAATAGGGACAGATAGTCGGATATGTTTTCATCTATTGGTTTTCTTCGGCGTCTATGCTCAGAAATTATCGGAATACAATAGCTAGGATGGTTAGTACACTGATATGAAATGCATCTTCTGACTTTGAAAGAATCCAATACTTTATGAGTGCAATCATTGCATCTAGGCTTTTGCTATAATAGAAGGGCAGCTAAGTTAATCAAAAAGTTCCTATCACACGTTCGCATTTTCCGCACATTTGTCCTGTACATTTCAAATCACATCTGGCCAGGCAAGTACACTATTGGCTTTAACGGCATCATTTGAGCCCTGGGGTATCTGCAATGCTAGGAAGATATTAGAAACTTACCAGAATCGAGGTGTTAATTGGCAGGGTTTCACTAACCGATATACGAGCTTTTTGGCTGATACTTTACGATCAAATAACCGTTGGATTCCCTCCGCGACGCTATCTAATCCATGCGGCATGATTTCATATGGATGGGGCTTCAGATTGCCCTCTGACAGAAGTAAGCCAATGTATCGGTAGAATGAGTAGGCGAAGTCGCGGTCGTTCTTTGCTTGTTCCTCGGTGCGGTACTTGTGTGGTGAGCCGTAAGCAGTGGAGACAAACGTGCGAGTCATTCTAATACCAGGAGGCCACTGCCAACTTGTAGCATCTGGATTGGCAGAGTCGTCTTCCGGAGGGTCAACGACATCGACAAATGCCTCGGCGCCTCCTGAAGTTGCAACCAGAGTCTGTGCGATGGTCTCGTAACTCTTATTGTATGAAACTGCGTCAAAGGCGTACCGAAGTTGTGTCCCGTTAAGAGCGACCTGAATGTCCTCTACTACCTTACCTCGGCGGTAATCGATAATATGTGTGGCTGCATTCAATGATTGCACGAATTCGATGCCATTGCCAGCGACTGTAATAATGGGTGAGAGCCCACTCAACTTTGCGTACTGAAGAGCATAGGCGCCTACAGCAGAGGCCCCGCCATAGATTAAGATACCAAGTTTGCCATTTACAGGACTCCAAGGCAAAGGAAGCTTCAAATTTTGGTACAGAGCAAGAGCAGCTGTCATCGAGGATAGTGGAATCGTTGCAGCAGCCTCATAGGATAGCTTAGTAGGAAGTCGAAATGTGGTAGTCGCAGGGGCGATTGCGTACTGAGCGTAAGAACCATGCGGCTTGAACATGCGATGAAAAGCAGCTACACGGTCTCCAGGGGCAAATTCAAACACGTCACTGCCAACTTTCACAATCTCGCCAGCTATGTCATCACCTTGATTCAGACCCTGGCCTTCTTGGTGTCCGAGCGATGCCTTCCAGTCTTTAGGGTTAGAGTCAGTTGCGATCACTTTGATCAGGACCTCATCTACTCCAGGCTCTCTATTTCGCATCAGTATAAGATACGACAGAGTTAAGGGCAATTAAAAGTACTGACGGAATCGGCACTTCCCGCCTAGTAGTCTTGATTGTGGGGTTTCCACTAATAGTGTACTCAATCATGGAAGCCATGGTGGAGGGTTTTGTTTGTGAAATGCTTTGTTTGTAGAAAGCTCTGTTGTCTGGGATGGTTTTTAAACGATATCTAGGAATTCGGCGGATATGAGTCTGATTACGTGGGTCTTGAAAGTATATAGATGCGTATTTATAAAGGTGTATTACAAATGATTGATGGTCGCTTATTCCCGGCGATATATTCCATCCGTGGAAGAAAATGCGACGCCGTCTGTAGATGAGTAATTTGCGCTATTACCAACTATCCCCCATGTATTATTTGTAACCCCCACTTTTATCGCCACCTGACTCACTTATTGGCTAAAGCTTGAATAACTAATGAAACCTTTAGGAATTTCTAGCATCAACCTATTTTCTACTTTATTTTACGGTAGAAAATCTAACCCCTTAATCTGAATTCTAGCTAGCCCAATGGATATTCGACGGCTTCTTAATAATCTCCCTAGGCGATGCCTTGAAATCCTTGAGAGGCTTGCCTCTGCTCAAACCTAGGATTATCAGAATAGCCGTATCCCTAGCCCTGCCTCAATCTAAACTACTTAGGATTCTCTGTCTTCCCCTAGCTCTTTTAATAATATTTTAACCTTTATTACTTATGCTCCGCCTTCAATAGAGACTACCTTCACTACTACTCGCGACATAATGATCTAAATCTATACTACTCTTCTATTTATGGTCCCTTATTAGCAGATCTACGAGAAGCTTAATGTGACTACGCGGCAGATTTCGTTAGCAAAAAAGTACTATCTTACTCCTTAGAAGACCTGCGTAGGACGACCTCTACTTCTTATAATACCTTAAAAGCGACAGCTTTAAGAATAGCTTTTCGAGTCTCCTTCCTATCTCGAGTTGCTTTCTATAAGATCTCACGCCTTTTTCTAGAATTAAATACTAATAGGAGGGCAATTCGGACAGCTCAGTGTCTCCCGGATTCAGCCATAACAACTAATCGAGATGGAAGAACATTGCACGCATCAAGTCTTTACCCCGCAGGACTGGCAGCCTCGACCATTTAAATAGCCTTTCTGATATCTCCAGAGGCAATATCAAATCAAGCCCAGATGATTCATCCTGTCCGAATGAGCCTCAGATAGAGACACAGTTTGATCGGACTGGATCTCTATCCCTTATTCTATTGATACCGTCTACTTCCTCTAAAATCTCGGCCGACAAATTTTCCCACCAACCTGAGCAGTCGCCGCTGTAATCTGAGCCGAGACCCTGAGTTCCTGAGCACGCTAATGAGCCAGCTAGATTTTGCTCATGGATTTTGCTCAGGGGTACCCCGCGAGTCGGCTATAGTTTCCATGTTATTTTTATCTGCAATCATGGAGATCCTGGTTACCTGCAACATAGCCGCCTCTCTAAGCCTGCTAGGATGTCGTGACGGTGTCCATTCTTACTCCTCTGTCACATTTTGTCTTGGTGTTGGTGTTGGTACTAGGGGGGTCTGAAACGGAGCCTCACTCGTTGTAAGCGCCAGGCAGCAGCTGCTGCATGGCAATCCATCTCAATTGATTGAAGACTGCATCTGATTTATTTGCCCTCTCTCTAATCTTTGTGGGCCTTTCAGCGACATCTGAAAACCTAAATCTCAGTTCCTCTTTAAAAATGACAGAACAATCTGCATCACCAAGTCCAACAACAGCCTCGTCATGGCCAACATTACTTAAGATCAGTCTGGATCTATCGAAACGGTCGTTTTGCCCCAGGTTTCGTTGTAGTCCTCTTGGACCGATGAAGCAAAATATACTTTGTAGTTGTGCTCAGATAACCGCGTTCAGCGGCAACGAGGGTAAACAAGCAATACTATTCGACTTTCCACTCGATTCAAACAAACCTCGATTCATGTTCTATGACTCGACGAGGGTCGAGAGTGCGAAGCAGTTGTGAAGCCGCATCGAAACGCAACACCTCAGCAAACTTTCTTCCCGTCGTAGAAGAGCTGCTACGTAATCTTACCAAGATCTGCGAAGGCAAAAAGACACCTAACCTGAAGGAAAAGGTTGGAGATACCAACCTACAGCCCTTCCGGACTGATATCTTGGATAATAAATCGGTGTGTGAGGAGCTACGAACGAAGATTTGTGCTCCGTTAAGCCCAAGCGAAGTCCGGGATCATGGATTGGGATACATCTATATTCTCCGGTCTCAAAGCTACGGCACTCTATCGGGGCTCAAGATTGGTTTTTCGAAACATCATCCAGAGCATCGAGCACATCAGCTAGCTGGATGTCTGAGAAGCCCCGAAGTAGTCGCCCATTCGCCAGTAGTACCTCATGCCAATCGGATCGAGGCCATTATCCACGCTGAGCAGATTTTATTAAGGAAGACTCAGGTTTGTGCACAATGTCAACGTCAGCACAAGTAGTGGTTTACGATATCTCATATTCATGCTCGGCAGGTGGTTACTCGTTGGTGCAGATGGGTACTGAATCAACCATACCAAAACGACGTCCTGACAAGTCAATGGCAGGACCATCTCAAAAAGCAAGATTTCAATCAGTGTGGGCTTCTGACCGAGTTTCAAAAGTCTGGACAGATGTCATTGACAAATATCCCATCAATGAGTCAATTGACTTCGCAGATGAACAAAGAGCATTGTATGTCAATGCGATCTTTTTGGAAAGAAATCTACGATCTATATGTGATTTACTCCAGCTACCAACTCTCAAAGGCGACTTTGGAGACTTGATGCAGATTGCACGAACGATACGGAATCGCTATGGAGATTTATCATCCTCGCCACCGAGTATTGAAGATCTCGATAAAGATTTCTTCTATCTTTTTGACAGTGTAATTGATTTTCCTCCGCTTCAACCAAGTACTTCGAAAGATCGACTGGCCAACCACATATCATATATGCAGGAAGGTGAAAAGCTTGCGGAGCATCTAAAAGCCATCCAAACTGGATGTCTATCAGTCAGCAGCCCTGACCTGGGAATAAGCGAATCCTCACTGGGAGACGCTACACTTCTACCTGTTGTAACAATAAAGGAATTGAAACATTTCAACGGCCAGGCGAAGCTAGGTATTAGATATAACCCAGCACATGCAGGATTTCAGTTTCTACAAGAGGCCTATCAGCGAGGGGAATGGGAGGGGCCGCTTCCTCGCCTCAAGAGAGCAAAGGGACCACGCTTATTTGGTCCTGGGAAATCCCCCTCCAGCAAAGATCGACAAACAAATTCCAATTCTCATGGTAGAAAAGTTTCTCGGATGTCTTATGATGCAGAGGCTCCTAGTTCATACCGCATGAAAGAACACGAGCTATACGCAGCTAATTCGCAGGAATCGGGATTTACCGACGCGAATCCCAAAGTGAGATCCAACCCACAGAAACGCAAAATGCAAAACAAGGTACCTGGTTATCCAGATGGTGGGACATACTCCGGGAAAGCTACGGCCGGTTTTACGCAGCGTACAGAGGTCGAATATAACACTGGTGAGATGGTGAAAAATCTACGATAACGCTCAGCACTCCATTGACAAGTGACTTAGTCGATGAGGTAAATAAGATAATGAAGGAAATCCAAACTGGGGAGAGAAAGTGTGGAAAGAAAACTCAATCAATCGCTGAGATACTTTGGCATTGAAACGATGATTGCGCCTGACGATGACTGGATAAGCGATGATGGAGAGAGTTCGTCGGAAGAGGACTTTTCGTCATGCGAGGCGAGCCCGCCACAGGGACCTTCAAATCGGGATGAGAGTGATACAGAGAAATCGTTTTCTAAGAATGCGGTGGCTAAATGGTTTGAACTCTCCTGAATTTGACTTGCTAGTCAGCTAAATTGGCTTTTTCTGCTTATACTATGTCTTGGATGCACTCTCAGCGTGGGTAATTGACTTTGTCATCTAATACTTGCCCTTCTTACTTCTTCAATTCTAAAGCAATTATATCAAAGACTTTCTCGAATGCTGCTGCTCCCACCAGTAAATCTGCTGGGAAAATATCTACAAAGACAGCTGTCAAACCTAAAGCGCAAGCATTCAAGTACTCGAACTCCAACACCGTACGTAATCCCTCACATCCCCATCCTCCCGCCTCACATTTCACTAACACCTCCGTTAACAGCTCTCGAAAAAAAAAAAGCCCAACATGAACCTCCAATAGCCCAGTATCGGCGATTTTCTCAACGACAAGAATCAAGACATGACCAAAGACGGCGAGCTCATGGACAAGTTTTGCTACCGTGTCTCCGACCTGGGCTTCCCTATCTCGGAGGAAGGAATGAACATGTGCCAAAAACTTGACGAGGAGCAGCTGAAGCAAGATCAGGATGAGAAATATATGTATTTATATAATAATTGTAATGAGTTTGGGATTTCTGAGTGCTTTGAGAATTTCGTAAGTTGCGCCTCGTTCGCCGTGGGCTGAGCTTCTTTAAGGTGCAGGAGATAGCTTATACTTTGTCAAATAGTTATAGGATTTTAACAAGGATAGATCCGACACTACGAATCCTAGAGTTAAGGTGATGCTAGGATTTCGGAGAACGAGCCTTTGTAAGCAATCGGGAGTGTGCTAGCCGTCGTGAGTAACAGTAGCGACCCAATGGCTTTTAGTAACTCATAGAGATGTATGAGATGGATAATGACTAAGCAAGTTCGTACGGAAGTGTTTTGAGAGGGAAAGTCTCAATTTTGCAGTCAGGTTCGACTGTTCTAACAACTTGTTCTATATACAATAGTTTTTCTGTTCCTTTTATATCTCTATGGAAGACTTGTTCCGTGTGGTGTTTCCTTTGGCTTCGTACGGCCTAGCTTAGCTTCTCTTGATAGGTGGATTATCCCCATTTTGTTCCCAATCTTATACTTAAGATTTGTTGCAATATATGACTGTGGTTGACGACTTAATTGATGATGCCTGTCGTACGTGGCCTATTTAACCTGTAGCCTAGCTTACATAATAGCTCCAAGGGCGACCGAAGTGCCATTTCAACAAGATTAGATCACATGACGGGTCACGTGATCTCCAACTCATAAGATGGCACAACTGTATCGACGACTCAAAATGGTCGACAAAACGCGTGAAGGATCAGCTAGGTAGGGGAGAGGTATGCAGCAGCAACGCCGCACCCAAGCAGCAAAGCAGATTTGAATTAGTGCTTAGAACTTAAATGGTAACGAGAAAGCGTAGGATTAACTGCTGATGGGAGAGGCATACAGCGGCGTCCAAAGCCTAGCAGGCACTGAGAAGATTAATGCAGATCCTGGAATGGCAAAACTGTAACGGCGGTTGATACCCAAAATGGTACCGCAAGAAGGATCAATTGGGCAGGAGTGGTTATAGCAGCAGTGCCGTACCCAAGGTCCATTAAGGCGGAATCGGTAGAACCTAAATGGTAATGAGAAAGCGTAGGATCAGCTGAGTGTGGGAATGGCAAACAGCGGTATTGAAGGCCGGCTTTGAGGAGCATGCAGAGCCTGGCATGGCAGAACTGTATCCTATTAACAGTAGAGCAAAGGATCAGTTGGGTAGGGGAGGTATGTAGTGGCGATGCCACGCCCAAAGTCTAGCAAGGTGGAATTGTATAGGCCGTTACACCGAGATAGTAATGAAAAGAGTAAGATCAGCTCAGGGCAACAGTGGTGATGCATCCAAACACAGTGATTTTGGAGAGGTTCGTGCAGATCCTAGCAAGGCAGAGTTTTATCGCTGGTTGGAATCAGATATGGTAGTACAAGGATCACGTGTTGTCAATAGTATCTATGGTGCCTAAATCAATGAACCCCCGTGATACTTACTGCGGAGGTTCGCTTGATATATGTAAATGTGATGCGTGTCTGATACCAGGAGAGCAGAATAGTTGATAGCTCTTGAATTGCATGAAAATGAGCGTAGGGATGTCTGAGGGATAGCAGCCATGGCCTCTCTGATAACCATACGTACGGGAATACTCTTGTTACTGATATCCATATCTTATCAGGAGGTGAGGCCATGACAGACAGGGGATCATATATGGGTCGAAGAAAAAATCGAGAATATATACAGCAAAAAAAGCAAATAAATGGAAAATGCTCGCGTCGAAAGGAGACTAGAATTGAGAGTAGAGCACCTCCCGCGAACTTTAAAACAACTTGTCTTCTTCGAGACACAATAAACTTGGTATTCATTAACCCGGTTCTGCTCCTGGATTGATCATTTCACGCCCAGCATTCAATCGCCATCTCTTTGTTCAAATAAAGTTGGCCAGCCACATGTGAAGGATCTGTGCGGTTTGTAAGCCTTACAGATCAGGCCGCAAGTCCGGCCGGTCGCTAAGCAGCAATATCGGCCATAACCACTGACCTCTATTAAACGTAGCGTCAATTCTCGCCCTCAAATCGCACACTGTTCTTAACCCTTGGCTTTTAGCTTATACGATCTTGCCCAGTACAGTACTGCTCAGCACACGTGCAAAGAAACCTTTCAAGATTCACCACTTTTACTCACGATGCCACTATCTCCCGAGGACATTGTCAGAGATTACGTTGACGATGGAAGTTCCACAGAAAGGGTGAACAAGCGCAAGTCTAGAGTAAAGATAGCCATCGTCGAGCCAAATCCAGCGTGGCCACAACGATTCTTAGACACCAAAGCCCGGATTGAAACTATGCTAGGCTCAACCGCGGTCGCAATTCTTCATTCAGGATCCACTAGTGTTTCAGGTCTGCCTGCAAAGGATATTATTGACATCGATCTGGTAGTAAAGGACGTCAAGGATGAGGACTCTTACGTTGAGGCTCTCGGTCGCTTAGGCTTCCTATTCCTCTTGCGAGAGCCGGCTTGGCATCAACATCGCTTTTTTGTTGACGAAGGAAGCCGCCCCGATGCATATCCTATCAATCTCCACGTCTTTGGGCCAGATTGCCCTGAGGTCGAGAGGCACCGGATTTTCCGCGAATGGCTCTCAAAGTCACCAGAGGACCTACAGATATATGCGAGAGTCAAACGTGAGTGTGCTGCAGCTTCCGAAGGGGCAGGCGAGTCAATGCAAGAATATACCGTGCGAAAGGAGAAAGTAGTTCGGGAGATCTTGAACAGAGCATTTCGCGATCTGGGCTACACCAAGTGATGTGACAACGCCTGTTTACGTAACAGATCAGAAAGTATCGAAATGAAGCACTTGAGCTGGAACAGATAGCAGCTTCAGACATTGAGAATAGACTCAAAGACAATAATAAAAAACCGATCACCTAATGTGTCGGGAACGTCTTATGGTGGTATCAATCACGAGAACTGTGGCTGTAGCGTAACTCTGGTATCGCTCTAGAAGCCGATTTAAAACCCCTATGAAAAGCTATTAAGGAGTTTCTATCTAGGGATATAAGCTGCTTCCCTAATCATAGTACATTAAAGTAGAAAAGAGAATAAAGACTACTTAAAATGTAAGGTTATCACTAAATTAAATTATACTTCGAGGAACGAAGCAAAGAGAAGTATTCCGCTGTGGTACCACTGAAGGCTCTGGTGCAGTGGAAAATCGCCATGCCGCAAAGAAATCAATGATGGGCAAAGTCTTCAACTTGATTAGCACGTGATAACTTTTCACTATTAAGTAGTTAATGGTTGAGGGATTCTGTTCCTCCCTCTCCTCCAAGGCTTAATTTCGTGACCTTAATTAATTAACTTGAGCACCTAGGCAGAAAAATGTCAGCTTCTGGTTTTTGTTACGGAAGGATCGTGGACAAATATCCAAAGAATCGGTCTGAGTAAGGTTTAAGGGTTTATATAGGCAATAGAAAAAATCTGGGAGCAAAGGATACGACCCCCTCGGTCGTATATCGGTCGTGAAATGATGCTAGAATATGACAGACGTAATAGAATCGCCCTGGGATAGCCTGTCAATAGCTGTTTAATATTAATAATACGAAATTTATACTTTTAAGAAAACCATTTACGTACTTACTACTGTAATCCCCTCGTACACAGAGTAGCTATTTGATGCCTGGTACATGACTCTAGCCCTGCGGAGTGTAGTTGTTAGGGCAAGAACACATGGCTCAGTTAAAGATTCGACTATTCGAACTTCGAAGCCTATAGATTAAGTATGTAGCCAGTCCTTACCCGGTACGGAATAATCCAAAGAATTTATGCTAGTGAAAACCACACTTTTAAAGTTATAAATTATGTGACTGTTTAACTACTTATTTTCAGGGAGGCGAGCAAACTTTAACAGGAAGATGCAGGACAGAAAAGCCACTAGCTTGATCGCAATACATCGTCCCATACTATGTTCGTTAGTCAGAAGCCTAACTTACTCGTTTAGTATTAGATAATGATTAGCAATCAGAGTCTTTTAAGCACAGGCCCCCTAGCGGCAGGTATCTTCGAAAAAATAATATGGTAGATTTGATAATATATTTATATGTACTGCCACTTTTCGCTTATACTTTTTCCTGGCACAGCTTTCATAATGCAGAAGTGGTTTATGTCCCTGCGACAAAAATTATCAGGTGCACAGCATGCAACAGGAATTGGGAGCGAGCCTCCTAAGCTATCAATGGCAGATTTTGCGACATACAACCGCCTAGCGGAGCTTATGGAGCGAGTAGTGAGTTTTATATTTCTCTAACTATACTGGTGGTTTATAAAATTTACTGAATTATTTTCGCGTGTAGCACAACGGCTTCCGGCATATGTGGAATCAGCTATATGGAATAGCTAGCAACAACCAGCTGCCGGATAGCTTTACGACTTCAAAATTTATTGAGCTTGGTCTAAAGTTTTGTGGTGGCCTTGAGGGGCACCACACAACTGAAGAGCGTCTGCTTTACCCCATCCTCGCGAAGCGTATGCCGGCATTCCAGGAAGATTTAGAACTTCTGTCGCAGCACAAAGAAATCCATGGCGGCCTTATGAGACTGTCATACTTGCTTAGCGACTATAAATACGGAGAGAAAGCTTTTTCATTTCAAGAGGTAAAAGAATGTATGGACAAATTTGGAGGAGTACTTTGGCGCCATTTGGACGAAGAAGTCGTGCAACTCGCGCCGGACAAGCTGAGAATACACTGGTCTGTAGATGAGGTGGAAAGCGAAGTGAACAGTCTCTTTTCTTAGAGGTTATCGGCCGAATAGGGAGGAAATGCTCATCGTTACCTAGACCACACATTCAAGAGCAATTTTACATATTCCGCCATGCTAGAACCACGAGCAGACATCTTGTCATCTATTCGCGAATTGCTTTACAAGTGAGAAGCTTGACAAATTGATATCACCCATGTCTTCGGTGGTATTGTAGATATAGAAAACTAGAAGAAAAAGTTTCTCGAAATTAAACTTGAGGCTCCCCAGGTCGCAAATCAGGCTATTTGTAAATTATGCTAAGGCTAGCAAACCAAGAGACAATTTTAGGGTTTGGTCATATCATTGACTAGCTATCTCTTGTATTGAGTATGTCAATATTAACTGGGTTTTTATAGCCCTTTCGGTGCCCACTTGAACGGAGTGCAAACAACTGCCAGTGGGCCCCACATTTTCACCGGTCGATAGCTCACCTCCCAAAGTTCCTCGTCACACTAATTGTGCGAATCTTGTCATTAGCCTGGGGTACGGAAGGCGAAGGTTAAATTTCGATTACAGCGGGATCGGTGGCATAAATTTAATATGAGGATTATTATTTAGACAACGGATAAGGCATGAGTCGAAGCGAGGCATACTTACGCTTGCTAGAAATCTGCCGTGCCTCGTCTCAGGGTACGTGTACGGGCCCAACGCCGTTTGAGATATCGATCTACTGTGTCTCTTTATTAGTTTCTTTACCAAAATACCTGTCAAACTCTCTGGCTTGCTCGGTCGCACAGTTGTGCTAAGGCGCGAGTCGCGTTTCTCTACGGGGAAGAGATAACTTAGCTGTCGTGTCGAACCAGTATTTGAACTCATGAGATCCAAAAGCACAAGAAAAGTTGCCTGTATATTCCCTGGGATGTCACATGACGATTTTCGCCCTGCCACACAACCTGTAAGGAAAGTCCTGCTCTCTAGGAGAATCTAGTGAGGCAGTTATAAATAATCCCTCCTTGTTTCATAGACATTGTAAAAGGATTAGGATAATTCGACTCTCTAACTACCAGCTATAAGAACTTTGATTACTGAAAGGAACTGACTGTAGTAGAGTCATAGGAGTGAATCGAAGCTGAAGCTTTTAAACTATGCTCTATGCAATTAAAGTTATGTAAATATTAGCGAATTTCAGAAAAGTGGGGAAGCTGTTTGAACCAGTGAACAGAACCGACCACGTGACAAGCACGTGATCTGTCACATGATTTATTCGTAGAACTATTCCTAAATGGGAGGATAGAAAGGGGTATAACCTTTCGAGGTTGGATCCTAATCATTCTTCCTGACAATCAATCGAATATAACCCTATGAATACAACTGCACGTCTTTGGACTTAGATTCCACGGATTTGCAAGGTATTCTGGGTGTTTCGACAGAAGCTGATAGAGGTTTGAAATCTCGGAGTTTGTATATAGTCCGAAGAGTGCAGCCACAACTCATTCTAATATTTAGGATTATTAGGATTTTCAATATAATATGTACATCTTAAGCTGAACATACTAGATCTCAGATAGTAAAGTAACCGAGATGCCTACTTATATCTTACACCTTTACAAATCCCACCCCATGTAATAAGACTGTCGCAAGTTACAGGTGGCCTAGCTCAGCCAAAGGACTATTTTTATTCAAGGAGGAAATTCTGACGTAGAAAATTCTTCTACTTTAGAGTCTCCGCTATATATATACGTATATATATAAGTTTTGGATACTGTGTCCTGTGTAGGAGATAAAAGGGGCTTGGTGTGTTGGCGCCCAAGGCCGCAAGTGCGGTAACCCTTTTGTGGGATTCTCTTTGCCATTGTAGATAGAGTGGATGAAGCCTGTAGAACTAGAATCGAAAGCGAAGCTGAAGCCTATATTTCAGCTATCTAGAATTACAAGGTAAAAGGCGGCCACAATCTTAATAATAGATTTTTTACATTCCGCTGCAAAAATGGCTTAAAATCGTGACTTTTCGCTTTACTCTCGTACGGCCTGATAAATCCGTCTATTTAAGCCCTTGATTAAATTCTAAAGGGTGTGAAAGGTTGCTTTTATAAAGCTCTTCAACTGCTAGGGAGGGTTTTATAATAATTATTCAAATGCATTGATCGAAATCATGAATAACTGTAGCAGCTCCCGTACGGGCAAGGCGTGGACGCCGGGTGCCGTTTTCAACGCGAGAAAATTCCGCGCCAGTCGCTCCCTCCTTTTCCCTTTCACTTCTTCCCAACTCCTTTCTCAAAGCCCTCCCCCTTAGACATTTACTCTTGTTATGCTGCCATCCATATTTCCACCGTAGACTCGTTCAGAAAGCAGAATGGCCTTTCTTCGCCAGAGCTTAATATTTACAATCACGATTCCTAGGGATAATTTATTGCCTAATCATAACAATTCAATTTGATTAGAGAGTAAGTACCTATTAGTCTACGTTAGGCCTCATCTTCAGTTATCCGCTCGCCTTGATCCGTATTCATAACGAGGCTAAATTTAAACGTCCCTTCTATTCATATGAATTCACCCAAATCCATGTTCAGACCTCTTTAAATATGAGCTATAATAACGAGTAACATCAAGTTCGGAATCTACGTTACCTCCTGTAAAATACAATCCTCTAACTACACCTCCAACTACAGGCCTTCTGTCATTGCTTCCATCTTTATGGGTGCCTTATGCCGAACTCATTCGACTAGACCAGCCCACCGAAACTTACTACCTTTACTCTCCATGTCTGTTCTCGAACCTTATGGCGGCTCCTTTTGCTACCCCTATCATATCGCCTCTCTCAGTTTTAGAAACCTCTCTCCTATTTTTCACCGGCGCTTTTATCATGCGTGGCGTAGGCTGCACAATTAATGACCTTTGGCACCGTAATCTTGACCCTCACGTGTCCGGAACTCGACTGCGTCCTATTGCGCGCAAAGCTATTACACCCTTCATTGCTCTCATCTATACCGGTGTTCAGCTTTTTGCTGGGCTCGGTATCCTTCTTCAATTTCCGTATCAATGTCTCTTCTACGGCATTCTCAGTTTACCCCTGGTGGCCGTCTATTCATTGGCAAAACGGGTCCACATTATCCGCAGTTTGTCCTGGGTTAATGAGTGCTGGATAACTGGGGGTTTAATTGCAGCCGGTTTGAGTGGAGGCTATCTACGACAATACTTGCAGCAGTCATACAAAGTAGAAGAGGCCGAGGCTGTGTGATAGCCGTTCTGAAGGTTTATTGTTATTCTAGGAATAGAAAACCACATTCAAGAATAGAAATTTCACCACTTTTGTGACCTATGCACTGGCATTATTTTTTTTTTTTTTATAACCGGGAAATATATAGAATGCACTCTGGCCGATGATAATTAACTAAGCCACCCTAGTAGGTAAGTATTAGAAGATTAAGTGAGTGATCGGGGGGGCGTAAAAAGGTAACGAAAGATGCCGATTTCGGTAGCCCAAGCCATAGTACTCAGAAATATTATTTAATAAGAAGAACATTAAAACTTAGAATAAATAATGAATTGATAACGTAGAAAGTCTAAGAGGCTACTATATAAATCAATCTGGTCTAGGACATAAACACAACGCGTGTTGCTATAGTGAAGCGAATGCCTTCCCTATTTGCTTTGTTACAATCGTGGAGACTTTATTATATTTCTTAGTCTATGCAAAGTGGACTACATATTTGGCGAAATCAGGGGCTACCAAACCCAGGGGTCTTTTCAGAATACTAATTACTATACCTTCAATCACCATACCATCCCATCCTTCTAATCGTGGAAAAGGGCTTAATTTCATTGCTAGGCCATGTCCTTGTTCTTCTTGAAATTATATTTCATTGCTACTATCTCTCAAACCCTCCATGGAGATATTTATTAACCAATTTGTAGTACAGATTCAGAAACTTCTGAAAGCCAAGCTTCTGGTCCTCTCCTGGTATCACTATACTAGTACTAAGATCAATCTCCACCTCTATGCTATTAACGTGTAACCATCCTCTTGCAAGAGTTTCTAAGTCTTTGCTCGGAAGGATGGCCCAATGCATTGATTTAGGGCTAGCGACTGGATCTTTCTGCAAGTTTGGAATCCAAATCCATGCCAAGATTGCTCCCAGTAACATTGGAACGGAAAAGGCGCCAAAAAGATACCTGAGAGATGTGGGATTGCTCTTGAAACCCTGGGCACTGAGAATTAGCTGGACGCAGATGGCGCCGATTTTACCGAAAGCTGCAGAGATGCCGTGGCATGTACAGCGAAATCTTGTGGGATATATCTCGGCTGGAATCTGGAGGTAAAGCCTTGTTAAAAAATTTGTTGCTTCGTTTTTCTTTTTAGGGGTATATAGGCTTACAATAAATGTCAAAGTGTTAGGGCCTATGTGGAATTAGCATGGCTGATCGACTTTCTTATATGCATTAGCAAACATACCGAGATTGAAAAAAAATTGGCAGAAGATATAAAACACCACTATGGCCCAATGGCTCTCTGTAAATGCAGTACGCTTGTAAAAAGCACCCAAGACAAGAAATAGGATCGCAAGGATACAAAAAGAACCGACGAGCCACTGCTTGCGGGGTATGTTGTTAACGTAACAAAGTAATAACACGCTACCCACCAAGGAACCACAAGAGATTGTGAGAATGTATTGCTCTGCGCTGTTGAAGAGCTCATGGTATATATTTGTGCCTGGGTCGAATGGGTTCTGCCAATCTGGTACCGTTTCATTCGAGAAAGTGGGATTGTTGATGCCGATGAGAATAGTTGAGGGCCAGTCATAACTCATGTTGTTTTTCTCAGGTAATGGTAGGTAGTTGTCCCAAATGGCACTGATCTGGCGAGGATTATTGATCCCAAGGGCACAAAATGCAAAATCAAGAAAAAACCAACACATTGCAGTGGCGAATAGATATCTCCAGTTGCCATCCTCTATAAAATGGTTATAGAAAGCGATTTTAGCAGATTCAGTTTCCGCGGAACTTGTAACTTGGGCGCCATCATGGTTTGCAAGAGGATGAATTGAGTGGTCCCCAAATCCGTTGTTCGTTGGGAGAACTCGGATGTTATCCCTAGGCGCACTGCTTAACTGACCTTCTGCGGGGTTGATGCAGACAGAATTTGCGACTGGCCTTCTCCTTATTGCTCCTCCATTTGTGATTTCTGCAGAAGGGTCAGCATGGTTGCGCCCACTACTTTCATCTTAGTTGACCTCTGTTGCTCTGTCCGGCGGTTGGCCTTGACGCACTCGGTTTGCAGTTTCGTCGTTATCCTTCTTCTTTCTGTATCTGCGAACATTGTAGTAAGCCTGCGTGGCATTACCATCGTTATCCATCGTATATCGGGGAGATTCGGGTATGGCAAATCGCCAAAGAATAGAAGCGGCTGCAGGAATACATCCTGCACCAATGATCCACCGCCATATAGTATCAATTGCCGAAAGTATTGCGAGTTTTTGAACTTCGGTAAGATCTGCGCCATGTGCTGGTAAGTTGTCTAATCCCCGAACCTTCACGATGTTCAAAACCCCCCACCCGACAGTTGCTGCAAGAATTTGTCCCAATGGTTGCATCAGGAAAACAGCCGCCATCATCTGTGCTCGGTAGTTAGTATCTGCGAACCTGCCACTAAATCAGATTCCTGCATGTACCGGCAGGGAAAGTGTTCTTACTCTGCTGTAATCACGGCACTTAGAGGGTATTCTGCTCCTATACCCACCCCTATCCAAAAACGATAGAAGGTTATCCATCGGAGCACATTCATATTGTGTCCTATGCCCGAGGAAGCTTGAGCCATGCCAAGTGACCCAAATATGACGAGGACAAGCTCGAGTCCATAGAGCTTCCGCCTACCCCATTTATCTGCCGCCCATCCAAATAAGAGCTGACCGACCACAGAACCTGCGAGTGTGACACAATTTATAGTAAGCTCGGGACTCCCGTCTATAACATCGGGCCAGTATATATAGCCAAGAGATGGCAGGACAACATTTGTTGCAAACAGAGCATATGAGTCTGTGAGAAAACCGAGTGCTGCGACCGCGAATACCTGTTTGTCGAATCCATGATCATTGATCTCGTTGATGACTGCTTTACGCCAGAGCCGTGGGTTTTTCTCCTAGGTCCTTATTAGCCTCGATTATCTTTGGGCTTTTCACTCGGAAAAGTAAAAGGGCAGACTAGTGCTGAATTACCTTAGAATATGCTACTTTAGTTGTCTATCAACCCACAAGGTGCCTCTACCAAATGGGAAGCTATCGGTGTATGTGAATACACAGGAGCTCAACCAGGAAGATGGAAGGTTAAGTGGTTGAATCTATGGAAGAGAGGCTACGCGCGGGGGGATGTAAATACCCCAGTGTGGGTCACGTGACAGAAGCCTAACTTATCACGAATTGATTTCACTGCCGGAGACTGAGGAGATCCCCCATTAGGTCCCCCGACGGTAGTAGTAGCCATTGCCGACAGGGCAGAAACAGACTAGAAACCCTTGGCGAGCTTAAATTTCTTGTTAGTGTGAGTAAACAGATCAGAAGTAAAAGCCAACAGGACTTATCACGTGACCCACACTGGGGTATTTGTATCCCCAGCGCGTAGCCTCTCTTCGATAGATTCAACCACATAACCTTCATCTTCCTGGTTGCTCTCCCGTGGATTCCATACACCAATAGGACTACAAAAGACGACAATATTACAATAAATGGAAGAATTACGATGGTGGTGCTCGACTTGCGGGATGGTGCCCGGCAAAGGTTCAGCCTGAGCCTTGTTGCCTCAGCCTGATCGGACAGTAAATCATGCAATCCCATGTTGATCCATGAAAGCGGCCCATTCTCCGGTGGCTCTCCTAGGGTTGTGGACTTGTTCTGGACTGGAGAATCTCTCCATCCCACAGAGGCGGTGCACTGGGCGCCTAGGATTCCAATAAGGCTCCAGTTCCTCGGGTTATCTCAGACCTGCAGTGTGCTGAACACATAGTCAATTCCAGCAATGCGCTGAGCGCCTAGGGTTCGCAAAGGCTGCGGCTTCTTGGTGTATCTCAGATTTACAGTCTGCTGAACACATAAAGACAGCCGATTCCAGCGGTGTCGTGTAAGAGAAAATATCTTACCATCTGCAAGAATCCAGCTACAGCTATCAAAAAGCTCTCAATGAGTGATAATATAGTGTCCCCGTGTTTTTTGAGTTACTCCGGAAAGCTTCACATAGTAGAAAGAATCACTGATTGCCTGGAAGTTTCAAGACTAATTCGCAATCAAATCTTTACCCTGCACCCACAATTTAAATCTCACGCGACAGTCAAAGCGAGCCAAGGCTCAGCACGAAGCTGACCAGTTGCAATCAACGGTGAAGAAACGTGCCTCATTGTTACAACCAGATTGAACAGAAGATTTTAAAATCGCCTAGGAGCCACAAATACATCGCCCCCGGTCGTTATGAGTCCAACGTGGGGAAAGGCACGATTTTCTCTGGGGAGATTCTTCAGTATATCATTCAACATTTACAATAAGCGGATAGCTGCCGACAGCAAGCTACCCTAAACAGCGACTTCGACCTATTTAGGTAGTTAGTTGTCAATCAGTGGTTTGTGCATGGTCAGCCCTAAGAGAAGTTCCAGGGACACGGTTCGGAAGGCGGCCCAGGCCAAACCATTCCTTCTTCAAGGGAGGGGTGCTAGTCGTTAGGAATCTTAGACCTGATGATATATGATGCTCCAAATTTGGAGAGCAAGTCGCGATGCAGAACTCTTGGCCTCATTTCCAGATGTTCGCACTCTTGTCACATCTATAACCAGTTTCCACATCATATTTCATGACTTTATTAAACTGATCGATCGAAGCGGCACCCCCGTCGAGTCTCTCGATCACTTCTATCAAACCTGGGACGAATGTGATGACTTTTGGCATGACTACGATGCTCTTCAAAGTGGCACGAAAAGATTTGGAAGCCTTCGGCCCTACGTGGGGGCTCGCTATGTTTACACGGCACAGGATGTCAAAGATCTGGAGAGACGTGTAGTACTGCTACTATACATCATGCTGGCAACCATAGATGGCATCTTATTGTGAGTTGATATGTATCTCAGAATAGAGTGATATGCCTGACTGGGTGGCTCGGTAGATATCAGCTGATGCATACTCCCATGGCGGAGGACGATCCAGACGGTTTCAACAAGAATCCGAGCTTGGGCTTGAATATACAACACCCTATTGGTAAGCAAGCAGGAGAAACGTCGCCCAAAGCACTAGACAAAGACATAAGTGTACTTGTCATATACGATTCTCTTAAAGGCATCCGCTACCAGTTGAAGAGAACGGGAACGCAAGTGGCTTCTCCCGGAGACACAAATGCTCTGAGCTGAAGTCTCAATCGTGGTGATATCAATCAAATCTGGAGCTTGCTCCGATCGAGATTTCGGCAACATCATATTCAGTCTCAAGATCAATCGCTCGCCTTGCACGGTGTGATATCATCTACTTTTTATGAAGATCTGGATGAGAAGGGTCTCCAAGAATTCTCAACTAAGAAATTGGATAGGCTTCGGAAAGAGTATCGTCGGAGACAACCATACTTGACCATACGAAAGCGTGTCTATCGGCACAATTCTGTCGAGCTTGGCTCATCTATCCCTCCCGTCCCAGCTCTGGGTGAAAGAGAAGTAACAATGTACTTTACCATTCTGGCTTGCGGATGTTTTGAGCTTTTTAGAGGGCTAACATCTTTTTCAGCACGATTGAAGACACTCCTATCAATGAAATTTCTATCCGTAGTGTCGATGTAGTCGATTGTCCAATGGGCAGATTAGTCGTCTGCTGTCTTGAAAGAAATTATGCCAAATATACAGGAACATTACATTTCTGTAAGACTTGCTTGACCAGACTCACCTAATTGGTATTAACACGCTAACATAACGCTTTTTTCACAACAGTGCCTCCAATTTCCAAGACGTACCCATATACGTTTCATAAGGAACTTAAGCCGTTGAGGTTTGAATCAGAGGTATCAATGCATGAGAGTCAGATTTGTGACGTCAGAATTATTGAAGAAGGACCGTACTTGGTCGAACAGAAGCCACTAATCCCACTGTACAACTTCACGTCAAGCCAAGATGCTTCTTTCTTTCAGATCACATTAAAGGGGAAGTACTTGCGCCATACGTTCCAAATGGACAAGATCGCGTCACATCGCGGTGGGGAAGCTTTACACCAGCCCCTCAAACTCTGGATGGACCCCGATGATAAGAGCCATAGTATCACTTTTTTACAACATCGGCAAGATGAATCGGTTTACCATCTCGAATTCTCGCTAGCCGATTTCGAACATGACCATCCATTTTCACACACTAGGGAACCTACATGCATTCAGATAACCTTCAGACGCAAACTAAATAGTACAAAGAAGAGATCGCGTGGGTCTATTGACGGCATAAAACGCAGAATTTCGTGGACGTCCTTGTCTTTTGTGTCGTCACTCGTTAATCGTCGGCGCTCCTCTGCATCTTCAATAGTCTCAGATGATGCCGTAAACGTAACAGGTAAAATTGAGATTAATTCTTTTGTCAAAATCTGACCCTATTAACAGATCCTGAATCTCGAGAAACGAACCCTCAATCGCCAACAGAGAGCCAAAATGACCCTATGGACTTGACGGAGGTTACCTCGATCCATCCCTACGCAGAGGCTCTGAAATATTTAAATCTCACCTTCTCTACTAAGGAAGGTAAGTCTAAATGTTGCAATTTGTCTCGAATAGTGACCGCTTCTCAAATACATTGGCTTATATGCTGTGGCAGAAATGGAAATATTTACCTCTTTTTATGTTGAGATTAAGTCGGAAAGGCCGACACCATCTCCTTCACTTAACTCCCCAAGATTCCGTAAGAATAGCGCCACAACACAGTCATGGCGTGATTCGCCTTTGATGGAGGATGTAGAAATGTCAGATCCATCTCTGGATATCCGCCCTCCAGGACAAAAAGGCCAATGCATTCCAAAGATAATTCGGAAACCAGGTGAATAATTGCATGCACAGATTCATATTCAGGAGAATTCATCACTGACTTGCCATGGTGTAGTGCCCACTCGAATTCCACTAACTAGGCCAAAGGTTCTTGGGAAGGTTTACCGCGTGAAAGGAATTCCCGATGACTATGGGATTGGTGATACCAAGACAATACTCAGATTAGGGTTAGAGTTAGACAAGTCTACCAAAATTAATATCCGCTCTTTAGCCATCAGTGAACATCGTGGGGAGAAGGTATCTGTTGTAGAGTTCAAGCCAGAACCTCACAGCCTTGCAGATGGGAAGGACCAATGGCCTTACAACATCGAGATACCAGATGAGCAGAAAATCGGCATTACTATAGACACACACTTCAGAGGACTAACAGTCTTACACTCTCCGAGTAATGAAGACCACAACTTAGAGTAAGTTTATCCCTTTTCTTGCCTGAAAATTTTCTTTGAAAATCGAGTTAAAACATTTCTAGTACTTGTGCCGTCTCAGGACTTGGAGGTCATGGGTACGGCTCTTTCAAAGAGAGATCCGAACAAGGCGGCTCATGGATGTGGATCTTAGACTCACTCAGATCTGACAGCTCATTCTCGGGCGCCCGGCTTCTTCTATACGGATCCGATACCAAGCTCGCGGAAAACGATTCCACGCAAGAGCTTTCTGGACTTGGAGATGACCTTCGTTCTGATCTAGAAGCACTGATAATCAAGACGGCTACAAATACCAAACTTGGCATCGTACCTTTAATTTTCATCGCCCACAGTCTTGGCGGCCTGGTTGTTAAAGAAGTATTTTATTTCTCCAATATTTTTCACGGGAACGAGTTGCTGACTGGATAACACAGGCATTGGTATACTCAATGGAGAACTACGAACGATGCAAGCAGTTCGCGAGCTCAATTCATGGTGCCCTCTTCTTCGGCGTTCCTAACCAAGGAATGAAAAATGATGCTCTGGAAAAGATTGTTGGAGGAAAAGCAAACGCAAACTTAATCCATTCGCTGAGAGAAGACTCCGATAAAGTCACAAATCAAAGTACGGAATTCAATGACGTAATACAGAATTTGAACTTGGATATGATGTATTTCTGGGAAGGGAAGGAGACTGCGCAAACAGTGCAGGTAAGTTAAACAAGAGCGAAGATTGGCCAGTGACCGGGCTAATTGGCTGGTAGGATGGAAGCACTGGACAAGTGAGCAATTCGGGGCCGAAGATCACTCTCGTATCCAAATCGTCTGCTACCAACGGCATGATCACTATTAACAAAGCTGTTGCACTTGGCATCCCAAGAAACCACTCTGAGCTCGTCAAATTCGGTAAGCATGACCCTGAGCTGCGTAGAGTGATTGGTATCCTTGAGAGGATGGCACAGAACGCACTGAATCGTGCAGCTGGCGAGCCATTTGAGACACTGTTAGAAGCTGGCTCGAGACAAGGCAGGGACTTCCCTTCACCAGGGAGATTGGGCACTGGGTTCTCTGAATTTTCGGCGGCTAGGCCTAGACGATCGGGTACAAACCCTTCGAGTGCAAAGTGAAGGTAAATTATATACTCTAGAACCATGGATCAAGTTTAGTATTTAGCTGTGCTTTCGAATAAAACATAATCCGGCCAACATTGCTTGTTATATCACAGCCAGCGGCTTAATTTTTCTCTCCTCTAAAGGGCAAGACCCTCCTTTTACTATAGTTTTAATGCAATTCGTTGTTGGGTAAATTACCGGCCCTATTCCTGTGCAAAGAAACAATTTAAATAGTTCCGTAAAGCCATATTCCTTGGATTAATATTACTAGAATTATAATTTTAAAAGTACGACGTAACTTATTAGAAGTGTTTGTATCTGTTAGATTTACGATTCTAGCCAATCGGATACGTCGATGTATCATTAGGTAAGCAGGTTGATGGGAAAGTATGAGGAATCAACTGTACAGAGCTCAAAACTAATGGAAAACCTGCTCCTATAACTCCCACTGATCTGTCTAAGGCATATAACCCATCCGTATACGTGGATCCCATATGAATATGGCGATCCCGTACAGGTAGAAACATACCGAATATTTAGTGACTTAGCTCGAGCAAGGCGTGGAATATCAGTCACGTGCTAGAAAAAACTGCTGACTAACCCTACTGCAACAGTTATCAGTAAGTGAGACTAATCATGTGACTAGCACATGACGTAGCCCAGTTAGTGAGGATGAGGATAAAACCTCTGAAGTGTTATCTATACATCCTTCCTAATAATCAAGAATCAATACACCATCCAATACAGTATAGCACGTCTGTGAACTACAAGTTTTACTGATTTGCTACACATTGTGGTGTATCAGCAAGAAGACTTGTTGAGACAGATGTAGAATTTAAGGTATTTTTATTAAATCTTTTATTTAATTAAATATTGTTAATTTTAAAGTTAATCAAGATTCTTTATTTAGGATTGTAGAAATCCATATTTTTTATTCTGGTAGGCAACTGTACTTAGAGTAGTCTTCCTAGGACATCTTAATAAAGTGACATGTGCCATTGATTTTCCAAATACATGGTCTGCTCAAAATTTTCCAGTTGGCTTAGCGTCTTCTTCTTGTCTCCATGTTACACCAAACTCTAGGAAAGTCGGCTTTCGGCTTAAATGTAAACCAGAACCAACATACCCACATGTATCCGACCATGCGCTTTCCCCATTTTAAGGAAACAGATTCCTGATATCGTAAAGGCAGCCTTCTTTCCGTTTGTATTGAAAATGCTTGAATTACTTCTTCAGCTGTTATTCCAAAGATTTGAATTGAGAACCAGACGGTGACGCGCCAGTTCATACACGGAGAGTCCTGATTCATACGCCAGTCGACGATCGAGTGCATAAGCCCAGAGAGAACGAATACTAGTGAATTATTTAGGTATCTTGAAGTGAGGCTTCCCTGTGGAAATCTTAGGACGTTCTTTGAAATCAGAGAAGCAAACGCGGAAAAGGAACGATAGATTAGCTGGTGCCAAAACAGAGACCAGTAACCGCGAATTGTGTATGCATCATATATGCTCCCAAACAAAGGTGGCCATTCGTCTCCTCTGTCTAGACCCGCGGCAACAGCAATAATTGCTAGAATATCGTGAAACGATGAAAGAGTCATGTAATCTGATATTTGGTTATCCACAATCTTCATAGCGCGGAACTGAGCATCACGCCTGGTAATGGCCCACGATTGGAACATGATATTTCTAAAGAATTGATCTTTTCCTGGAGCATATTCGTTTGCGGTATAATGTTTTATACCAAATAATCGGTAATGAATGCTAGGGTCGAAATACAGACATAGAAAAGTATAGCGATACAACAGAACCAGGCTTTGGCGGATAACGAAAGATGTTCTCGGATTTAAGTGCCCTTTCAAGCTTTGGACATCTACCTGCCCTGCGATCGTAGCTCCCATATTTCTTAGCTGCAGAGAATTTTCGAAGGTACCTAAGGGACCAGGGAGATGTCTTATTTGCCAATCCGTTCCCACTCCTCTAGCATTAAAAATAGTCCTTGAGGCATATCCCCAGTCCGGTGCGTTCGTTGCAGAGGCTACTCTCTGGGAAGTAATGGCAAAGGCAATGTCCACCTCCCGTTGCCCATTCTGAATTCTCCGGCGTTTAATATGTTGTGTTGGGAGTAGACATAAAACAAAGGACATGTGTGCTAGCCATATCAGGAGGAAACGGGCAAATGTATCATTAATATCCGCGTCTTGGCAGAATTCATGCGAATATTTGAGCGAGAAGATTGTTGGGACAGCGATGCAGGTAAGTTTGAGGTAGGGAGACGTCAATGGCCGAGATAATACTGCCATCCCAATGCCAAGCGCTATCGCTGTGCTGCAAACAACTCTAATTGAGAAATACATGTCCGATATAAATGCGTATGAAGATTGAGAATTATATTATTTCGGCTTAGCTAGGAAGTAGACGGAATATCGGTCGCGAAAGCGAGAAGAATTACGAAAAAGATGGAAAAAGCGATTTTGACGGATCCCTTCGTTGCATTAGAAGATAATGAAAACTGGAGAGTATTTAATAAAAATGTGAACGGATTTGAAGGCACAGCCACAACAGGACCGCTGCTTTACTTCACTTGGAGGGCGGGAAAATTTCCGCCTTAACTTTATTGCGTTAGCCGCAGCTCTTACTAAATCATCAACCTCAGTATTATTATCTTTCTCCTCTGCTTTTAGCTATCGGACCAAATCAGCCACGGTGTATGAATAAATAGCTATAGTTAGAAACAGATGAAAATCCTATCATTCTAATGATAACAATAACTACTGAGAACAACAGTAAGCCGACAAAACAGGTACCAGTAGTGTGATGGCCGCCTCGTGGCGCAGCTCACCATTTACACCGCCTGCGCCAAAATGTGACCATAAGTAACCTTCACCACAATGATTGATGAAGAGATTGATTTCTAATCACTGTGCACCACCCTGCACCCTACCCCCCTCCAAAGAACTCAATGCTTAACAGTTACGGAGCTGGTCCATATTTAAGTACGATTGGCTTAGAAGGGCTGGAGGTCCATACCATGCCAACTATAAGTACATCCTTAATTAATAATAACTTTGCTAGAAAACATTAGCTACGAATTTGGAGACGAAGTTAAATTAAGAGCCTCGCTTTCTAAAGCTATACGAAGGCCGCGGCCGTTGAAATCCGTCCATCTACTAAGCGAGGCGTTCAAATCCCTCTTCCGTCTTTCAGAAATCGTAATAAATCTTCTCAGAATTTAATAGTAATAAAAATTAAATAAAATAATAATTCAGCTTTTTTTCTGTTGGCTTGACTAGAAAGCATGCTTACTAGATGTTGTGGCGATTTAATACCTAATTTCTAAAACTTAGAGATTTTGGTATTCTTGGGCCTTGCGAAATGGACGAGTTTCAAACCCGCGGCATTCGTACTGTTGCAATATATGACTGTGGCTGACGACTTAATTGATGATGCCTGTCGTACGTGGCCTATTTAACCTGTAGCCTAGCTTACATAATAGCTCCAAGGGCGACCGAAGTGCCATTTCAACACGTACATTGTTGCAGTGATATCACGTGATAGCTCACATAGGTTTCGCCTTGTTAGATTTACGATTCTAGCCAATCGGATACGTCGGCGTCGGTGTATCATTAGGTAAGCAGGTTGATGGCAAAGTATGAGGGAAATCAGATATATTGAATCAACTGTACGGAGCCCAAAACTAATGGAAATACAGCCCCTATAACTCCCACTGTATCTTGAGGCATTAAACACACCCGTATGGATCCGTAAATTCCGTATGGATATAGGGATCCCGTACGGAAAAGCAAGAACCGAATATTAGTATGTTTCGACTCGAGTGAGACGTGGATTGCAGTCACGTGTTCGGAAACAAACTCCCTTGACTAATCACCTGACTGCAACACGCCTGATATGCTGGAAGGGTTCTTTGCATGTTTCGAGAAGCAACTAGAAAATAGGAGGAGGATTGCTTCCATTGAGGATCTTCCATATAAGCAGATCTCTCCTCCTGAATGTTCTTAGATTCTTTACATCATTACCAAGATTGATTCCATCCACATGACTTTCCTGGTAAACCTCCATTTCCCAGCAACATTTATTACGATTATGGATAGCAAAACATAGATAGATTTGGGCAGGATTGAGACGGAAAAGAGTTGTAACACTTGTATAGTAG
This sequence comes from Haplographium delicatum, assembly GCA_037952705.1. Lineage (NCBI taxonomy): Eukaryota > Fungi > Ascomycota > Leotiomycetes > Helotiales > Hyaloscyphaceae > Haplographium > Haplographium delicatum. Next base: position 76,886 of record JAPZPC010000074.1, read on the forward strand.
TAACAGTAATAAGATCATAAAGCTTCTACTCTCGTGACCCTTCAGTAAAGGCGTATTGCTATTTACAACTCGAACTCCATGAGAAATGCAGCGATATTGTGAGGCTAGGATCAAATTGCATTTCTTATATTACACACATCTCTAGTTAAGAGAGTCTATGTGTTTCTCAAAATCGCTACTTTTACCTCCAGCCCTTATAGCCTCCTTTCCGACAAGAGGAGTCTCAGACGTAACTGGATCTCCAAATAAGGCTGCAATATCCTCCAACGGAATACCTAACGTGTTAGGGAAATAAAAGATCATAAATAGAGCAACAAGACAGGCAGGGACAATGAAGCACAAATAGAATTTCCACCCAATTGCAGCGAATGCGGATGGTGCAGACTGCAGCCAGATGATATTCATCAAGCAAAGTCCTGCCATTCCAAGGCTGATGCCCTTAGCGCGCAAGTGAGTAGGAAATATCTCCGATATGTATACAAACTGTCCCCCGTCGAGTGTGATCTCGAAAACTACAATGTAGAGATAGAACATGGCGACACAAGCCTGGAGCGAAACCGTATTCTGATTTCTGAGAGCTTCAGGAGTGGTGGCATAGACTGCGATAAGTGTGGCAACAATAGCCAGGCAGGCAGTACAGCCGACCATTCCAGCGAACAGGAGTTTAGGCCGTGAAATACGATCGATTACGAGCAGGGACAGGAAGCCGCCGCCGATTGCGCATGTGATCCAGCCGACAGCGTAAACGAGCTGCTTTTCGGTGTCATAGCCGAGACTCTTGTAAATAGTCGGGCCATAGTTGTTGAGAACAAGGGGACCAGTCATTTGAGCGCCGATCGTGGTGGTAAGGCAGAGGATAACGCGCTTTCGGTAATTTGGCTTTGTGAACATGGCCCAATAGGAGGTGGGAAGTCCTCTGTCAATCTCTATCTGACTTTGAATCTGAATCAGCTCAACAGTAGCCTCTGCAGGTGCATGCAGTTTCTGTAGGATTATATTGGCTTCGTCACGTCTGTCTTGAGTGAGAAGCCACCGTGGCGATTCAGGCATCCAGTATATACCGCAAAGTAGAAGACTAGAGTAAAGACCTTGAATGGTAAGGGGGCCTCTCCATTTTGCTGTATATTCAGGTTGATGGAAGAAGCCGTATCCGACCCAAGATGCAGATGCAAATCCAAAGAGAATGGCTACACCGTGGATGTTGACTAGGACGCCTCGTACACTTGGCGGCGCAACCTCGCTCATCCAAATGGGTACGGCGGAAACAATCATGTATGCTGCAAATCCTGAGAGAAAACGGAACGTAATAAACATTCCGATGTTGACACTACCGGCAAGGAAAGCTCCCGAAATGATATTGAGGGCCGCAGATACAGCGATGCCAGCTTTTCGCCCCCAGCGATCTGATACCAGTGGCACCATGAAAGTACCAATAAAACCGCCAACTTGGTAGATTCCATTCATGGAGGCAATGAGCTGGTTTGCATTTTCCCGTGTGTCGAGCTTGAAATATTTAACAAATTCTGGCTGGGCTAGCGTGGTAGAAATAATAGAAGCGTTATAGCCGTAGGACATAGAACCAAGCCCCATGATAATAACAATAAGCACGTTATAAAATCTGAACTGACGCCCCCTGGCGTGGTGGAGATCTAGTGAACGTTCCATAGTGACCCTATGCACAAAATGTGATAACGGTTGGATAATTGAAGAAGGCTCGGGTATAGGCATGAGCGTGTAAGGAATAGGGAGTAAAAGGTCATGACACAAAAGTAAATGAAATTTGCATATTAGAAGGCTCTATTATAATAGTTTAATTTTAATAGATATCGTCGGTTGATTTTAGTATGCCAGGGAAAGTTAATCCAAATGCTTGTAGTTTGCTTGAAAATGACATATACGCCATCCGGCCCGATCTGGCCGATCTGGCCCGACCCGGCCCGGCTTTTTTAGGGAGTTCACCTTGCCCTATCTACTATCCTCTCCATCCTGATCGTTCTTGTTCATGACTTTTCAATCCTCTTGGTAGTTCCTTTCTTGCTAGAGTTTGTTAGATCACCTGGCTTTGTAACCGCTGGCGCGGGCTAGATACTTTTACAAACCCGCTCAGATTCCCTACGTGACTACAATGTGGGAGGGAGGGAATATTGGGCCCATTAAATAATGCCTCTCTCTTCAACTCCACGCACTTATTTTACTTGAAAAACAGGGGCTTGGTCCATTTGGTTGGTGGATTTGCCGTGCAAGCAACGTGTTGGCGATGGAGCTCATGAGAGTTGCTGGTGCAGCCAACCCTAGTGGCGGTACTAATGTTCCTGCTGATGCCCAAAAATCTGATTAAAGTTCTGACCATACCAGTGCATATCACTAGTCTGGACTGTCCGGCCATCGATCCACTGGATCATCGGCCTCCTTGGCATTAGGATTAGCTTATGGGGCGTTTTCATTGTTACTAGGCGCCTGTTTATCTACCTGCCATATCCCGGCTCCTCATTGCTGTCAGTGGCTTTGCATGAAAATTCTCGCAGGATGTTACTATCCTATTTCCCTATTCAGTGTTCGAGAATCTCAAATTCCTGGTGGTGTTACTTTGCTATTATGTCTGAGCATTATCTGCGTACTTGGCATGTTTGGCCTGTGTTGAAGTGGTGCGGCATTAAGGCTTGGGGGTCAATTCCGCATTCGATGGTTGTAAAGCGCGAACAATAATTTACAATCTATAATTTGATATAAATACTTCAACTTGGTCCCGATAATAAAATTTCTCCTGCTCCTTTTCCTGCGATCTATTTGCTTCTGGCTTATTACAAATCCCAGGACATCAAAGTGCAAATATCCTTGAAATTTTATAATAATGCCGTTCATTTCTATTAAGAATCAAAAGATAGAATTCCGACAACGTAACGTAACTGTAATTAGTTGGTAAATAAAGTATATTTTCATTCATTTAATGCTAAGGGGTAATATAAGACTTGCTGGTCTGAGCATCTAAAGTTTATTTCAAGTTCTCTCTATTGGACTAAAGCTTGTCCGTAACTATCTGTGGTAATTGTCAAGAGGGGCGTCGTCCTTAATCGTCTCCCAGACTCCATCAATCGCCAAAATAGTCTTCTCGTCCAAAGGCCCTTTCTTCAGCCATCCCAGGGTTTTTTCCACTTGCGCAAGACTACTCGCACCAATAATCATGGCATCTCCAAAATCTTGCTTCAATGGGGAGTTCCATACAACCCATCGATACGCCACTTCTGCTCTCTCAAGACCCGCAGCTGCAGCTAACGCCTCCCACTGAGAGAGCGCTTCGAGGTATGAATCCTTTCCATATAATTCACGATACATGTTCCCAACCGGCTGACTGCTGTCGAACCTTCCCTTCCCGTCCAAGAAGTCTTGCTTAGTTTTGGTCAAAAATCCTCCTGCAATCGGACTATATGCATAAAACGCAATGTTGAGTTTGCGCAATGTTGGGAAGAGGACTGTTTCCTGGAGTCGAGCGACGGCACTGTAGTTTCCTTGATAAACGCTGGGTAAGACATAGTTGTGCTTTTTACAATAATCGTACAGTGACTGCACGTTGGCGGCTTTAAAATTGGAAATCCCGAAACGCGAGAAGGCGCCGGACTTGTATACTTCATTTAGTCCAGGCACCCAGTCATCGAGGGAAATGCTTGTATCCGGCGCGTGGATATAATAGATGTCCAGCTAAGTTTTTTGATTTAGCATGAAATAATATGGCAAGCACTGTCACTGGCTTATGAATACCTTATCGACACCGAGCCTTTTCAAGCTCTTCGCCGCCGACTCCTTCACTCCCTCATTTGAAAGCGACCCTTTCTTGAAACCTCCGGGAGCCTTAGTGTCAATTATGAATCGTTCTCCTGCTTTGGCTTTGCCGAGAATTTCTTCGCTGTTACCGTAGATCTCAGCGGTGTCAATGGTGTTCACGCCGGCTGCTGCGAGGACGTTGAGGACAGGATCGAGAAGCTCGACGGTGGGAAATGCACGGCCAGCTATGATGGTGGCACCGCCAAAAACTATTTTGATACTAGACATGATTAAGTTTAATGAGTCTTAACAATTGATCAATTTGTTGATGTTTGTTTACGTAGAAAGGGAGTGATGTTGTTGTTGTTCGAGCTTCACATCAAAGGTTGATCCAAATACTGCGCTAACAATGACGACTTATGACGACTTAACCGGGCTATCATGTCAAACTTTGCATCCTCAAGGAGGTTTCCCGCCATGTGTTGCGCAAACTGCAGACGCATTTTCGTCGCTTTGCGTCTTTCTGCACGCTTGAAGAGCAGTAGAATTAAAGTTCATATATCATGAGCTTACTATCACATTAATCCAGCTAACATCGCCTGCTCACATCGCCTTGGGCTGATTTTTGGCTCCTGACGCCCTTTCTCTAAGTTTCTCTAAGTGGGGTGTTCTATTTTGGCTTACAAATCGATTGTTTTCAAAAGGCCCCGATTTAAGAGCTAAAGAGCTAGGAGCGAACGGCCAATCCAGGGTTGCGATAGTAATCATAACCAGAGAATGCTAATATCATCAATTCGATTACTCTACGAAACCTAGGATTAGGAGCATTCCTATCCCAAATATCTATTTCAAGGCTGGATTTAGACGGCAAATCACAATGTGTAAGATAGAGACGCTCAGATCACGTGATATTAAAATTCTGGACAGTTATTTTCTCCTTTCTCTTATTTAATCCTAGCTATAATCTTTTGTAAAGCTTGAACGCTGACTTCCAAAAGTAATATGACATGTCTCAGCTTAAGTCACATGATATATATTTTTCCATAGGTTACAATATTTAAAACACTGGTTGACTCAGCGCATCACGTGAAAACCGAACAAGGGAAGTGGGGTCTACTGTCTACAAGAGTCGTAGCTACGCTCAAACTCTCAAAACCTCGACCCTCAAGTCAGTACACTGAGTGCCAGAAGGCGCTTGTCCAGTCAGTGAAGATCTGGTCATTGACTAGCTCGATATATGCTTTCTAAACTTTGTTTCGGCTGCTAGTACAAGTTTGAAAAGAATACATCGTAGGCTCCCGTTAGATTTTTGCAATCCACTACTGGCTAGCTTATTGACACTCGCATCTAAGTCCAGCTACCGTCATCGAGCCAGGGTTCTTTCTCGCCCTGTTGTTATATCCCAGGTTAAGGACATCTTGCATCAGAGTCTATCGCTTTGAATCTAGGGGCCGCTATCAGTCTTGCATTCGTATCAACGATGCTCTCCACACCGGAGTGCAGTATTAGTACTCCAGATTTGTCTCCTGCGCTTCCCCAGCCATCCCAAACTTCGAGGCGACAACGAGTGCTTGCGTGTGTGCTCTGTCAACAGCGCAAGGTGAAATGTGATCGTAAATTTCCCTGCGCAAACTGTAACAAGTCTCGTACACAATGTATACCAGCGACACTGGCCACGCGCCGACGGAGACGAAAGTTTCCTGAGCGAGAGCTATTGGAACGTCTCCGTGAGTACGAGAACTTGCTCAGTCAGAATAATATCAAATTCGAACCGTTATTCAAAGATCCGGCTTGGAAGAAGCCTCTCCACATGGAGGGTGGCTATGATTCGAACGATGAGCACCCAGAAGCTGCAGAGGCATATTGGCCATCTCTCTCGACAACTAATTCCGACAGAGTATATGAAGCCAAGTGCGTGCTCTTCAAAAGTTAATCCATGTTGACTAATCTTCTCAGGAATATCTTCCGTGCTTTGAACCAAGTGGTCCGACTACGTGCTATATTATCTAAGCTCTACTGACTGTTGAAATAGTCCCAGGACTCTGATAACGATAGCGACTCTTCGAATACTGAGATAAATGAGGTTATGCTGACAAAGGCATGGAATGAACTTTTTGAAAAAAATGACCACCTTTTGTTTGGACTACGAGAAACAACAGTTGATCTCTCTACTCTACACCCCGAACCAGTCAAGATCTTCAGGCTTTGGCAGATTTATCTAGATAATATCAACCCCTTACTTAAGGTCACACACACACCAAGCTTACAGGGACGCATTGTAGACGCTGTTAGTAATATGACAAATATCAGTCCTACCCTAGAGGCGCTTATATTTAGTATCTACTGCACAGCTATTTTAAGTCTCGCTTCGGACGAGGTTCAAACCATGTTTAGTTCATCAAAGGAGGATCTATTGTCGAAGTGTCAATTCGGCTGCCGGCAAGCTTTGTTAAATTGTGGGGTTTTGCACTGTGACGATCGCGACTGCTTAACTGCCCTATATCTATACCTAGTAAGTCCCTTTAGGTGAGGATAACTATTTGTTGACGTCTTTAGGTTTCTATTAGAACTAACACAGTTCCTCGGTCTTTGTCTTCTATGCTTAGCGTTGCTATTCGTATTGCAGAACGTATGGGTATTCACAACGAGGCAGACCTAGCCAAATGCACTGCTCTGGAGGCCGAAATGCGCCGGAGGCTTTGGTGGTCACTCGTACTCTTCGATGCTCGTATCGGTGAGCTGGCCGACTACAAGACTACAAAGCTAGTTCCTACCTGGGACTGTAGGATTCCACTCAACGTGAATGATTCTGATCTTCGACCAGAGATGAGAGAACCACCAGAAGTTCTGGGGAAATCCACAGAGGCACTTTTCGCCGTTGTGCGTGGCGAACTAGGAGACTTTATCCGCAACACCATGTTCTACCTGGATTTTACTGCTCCGGTTTTGAAACCTATTGCTAAGGATTTTCAGAACGGTCGTCTTCTTGGAGGGGAGCTAGCCAACCTAGAAAAAATGATTGAGGACAAATATCTCAAATCCTGTGACTCAGAGAATCCCCTGCACTTTATGACAATCTGGACAGCACGAGCTTTTCTTGCTAAATATCGTCTCCTGGAACACCATTCGAAATATTTTAGCTCGTCTGTACCACAAACGGATTCGCAGCGCGACATTGCTATTTCCCATGCACTTAATATGCTTCAGTGTGATAAGAAGCTTATTGCTTCGCCCCTCACAAAAGGATTTCTTTGGCTCATTAACTTTTATTTCCCATTTCCCGCATACATTCAAATTGTCCAAGATCTCAGAAGGCGGCCTATGAGCGACAGAGCTGAACAGGCTTGGGGAGTTATGAGCGATAATTACGAGGCCCGCTTCGGTTTCCAATACATAGACGGTAATGGTCCATTCTTGAAAATTTTCGCCAAAATTGTACTTCAGGCTTGGGAAGCTCGCGAGCTAGCATTCAAGCAATTAGGAGAGCCGCTACCGACACCAAGATTCGTGTCATCTGTCAGACACATAATGGCACAATCGGCGCAAAGTATACAAAACGATAACAAAGAACAGCTGCATGATGGTACAGGTATGGGAATGGGTGTTGATGACTTTCTAATGTCAATGCCACTGGGCTTTGGTAGTCACATGTACAACTTAGAGAGGCCAGCTGGTCATGAAGGAATGGGTCCACAAGTACACCCTCACATACCGGGACAGATTCCACTCGACGTTGATATGAATCATTTAAATTGGTCAGCCATGAACTGGAACTTGATGAATGAGTCAGCTGGTCAGGCGGGTCCAAATTCTTACATGTCCGGACAGGCTCCGCCTCAATTCAACTCTGATATGAATCAATTAGACTTCTCTGGTGGACTAGGTTTTGGTGAGTGGCCGCCGTCTTGAGTATTAGAACTAGGGAAAACTTCGGAATCGATCATCTGTCTATTGTGAATACAGCAGAACAGTTGCTTGCGAAGCTGGCTTCTCTTGGTTTACAATACCAGGAAATTTTACCTCGCTCCATTATTTTAGGTAATCAGCATAATTCTCTGAAACAAGGTCCTAGCGCCTTAGTTACGGTTATGTTTGATTATATCATTGTCTCCTCAGTTCAAAATTAAGAACCAGAAGAAAGCCGTACATGATGCAATTGACTCTATGAAACATGATGATGTGGAAAATTAAAAATATCAGCATACTTAACTGAAAGAGCTATTGCTTTGGGCCAGTTCCCATGTCGAAGCGATCGCGAGGTTAGCAAGTATAAGAACTATCCCCTGCCGCTGTAAATTTTTGCGTTTGTTTTGTCGTCGCGCTCAAAGCAGAAACCCTGAACTGTAAGGATTAATCAGAAGTTTGGAAAATTTTTTCAATATTGGCTATTCTTAATGGACAAGTCCGTTGATAATCTCTGGACCAAAGATGGGTGTGTTGGGTGGCGGACAAGTAAGTCAATTATAGCTCTAGCTTAGCAACCACATCACCGCTCAGATAGATTAATTTATGTTGAAGTCAGTATCACCTGACCATCACATGACTGCCCTCGCCTAATTGGCTAGGCACCCACAAATTCATACCTGTACTTAATTCGCAACCCATCATTAAGACAATACAATACCATACATTTGGGAATGACATCCAAACTGACTTTCGCTGAGACCTGCGTATTCAACAATTTATAATCTAAATAAACAATGATAAAGAGTATAAAAGAAATGATATATTAAATCTAGTTTAAGTTAAACTTATATTTCTAGATATGGCACAATTTGGACCTCGAAGATGTATTCAAAGTTTGTACTTAGGGCTTGCAAACTGATCTTCGGTCCATTGCCAAAGCTTCCCAGCCAAAGTCATGTCCTTTGACATTTCTGAACCTGCAGATATCTTCCCAACAGGATCGTAGTATTCTCCACTCTTAACATTCCTACTGGTTGCAGCCCATAACTGATTTAAAGCACCCTCTTCGACTCCAACTGCGGTAAAGAGAGTTACGACTGGCGCCAAAATCTTAGCAAGGAGAAAACTCTTCCGCATTGTAGTGGTTAGGTCTGTATTAACTGTCCCAGGATGGATTGCAACTGCTGTAATATCTAGGTATCTCCGCGCCAGCTCTTTTGAGTGTAAGATATTGGCCAGTTTTGAATGGCCATATCGTATAAGCGCCGTAGTCGGATTGGCTGCGGAGCGAAGATTGCCGAATTTAATTCCTTCTTCAGGTGCTCTGTGGTGAGAATGAGATGATAGCGTAATAATTCGAACGTCAGATCCTGCCTGTTGGGTCGTTTCGAGCATCGTAGGCAGGAGGAGTTTTGTAAGTAATGCGTGGCCGAGATGATTAGTGCCGAACTGGATCTCGTACCCATCAACAGTCAACTGTGGTGGTACAGCCATAATTCCAGCGTTATTCATAAGAATGTCAAGACGGGAGCTAGCGGCCAGGAATTCTTTTGCTGCAGTAAGAACTGAGCCGAGGGATGCTAGATCCATTTGAATGAGTGTAAGTCTGGCATTGGGCACAGCTGAGACGATATCAGCAATGGCTGCAAGTCCTTTTTCCTTGCTTCGTGATCCGATGAAGATGTTTTCGGGTTTGTGTTTAGCAAGCTGAAGAGCTGCTTCTTTTCCAAGGCCAGTATTTCCTTAATCGACGATCAGCATGCACGCACGTAGAGTATAATTGATGATGGCTATGGGACAATCTACCTCCTGTGATGAAAATGACCTTCCCTGAAAGATCTGGAATATCCGCCGCTGGTTCGAATGAGGGCATCTTTAAACTTAGAAGATAATTCTCAACTTGTGAACAAAAAATTTGAAAGACGAGGTGCCTTTCCTTTTCATTTTTATAAACTATTGCCGGAATTAGTATTATGCCGATGAGAGTTTTCAAGGATCCCAAAAAGAAAACCTATCTACTTAGACGCCTCCACAAACAAATCTAACTAACTAAATTTAGATAGCAGTCTCTAAAGTTTTAACTATTTCAAGATAATGATCTGGAAAGCTAACAGCCTGTAGATTCGAATTTTAGTGAGAGCGTCGGAGTCGGCGACGGTAAATACTGCCCAGTCCTACCGTCTTTGTTGCACCGCTTTAGGGAAGTGGAGCGTGAGTCGCTAGCCAGATGAGGCATAGTCATGGCGGGGCCGACTGGGTTAGTATATTATCTCGGAAGATTTACAGAAGGTTCAACAAGTTCAGTATCAAGTGAATTACAAAATCCGGAATCTGTCAACAAGTCGGCATAATGAATGCTCCGCTCGAGGTTATTCGAGATGACCAAGGCAGACTGCGGGACATTAACAACCAGCCCATGATCATGATCTTCGACAGCAAGCCAGGGCGTCCCCAAACATCACGAAGATCATATTCAACGAAAGACAAGCCCAAGAAATTAGGACCTCGATCATTCGCGTTTATCAATATCACTAGGCTAGATAAAGAAGATGAAAACACACGGAAGCTCATCAGGTCCCATGTCATGCAGGATATTCGTCAGCAAGACAAACTGAAGCACAGCAGCGGATTGAAGGTGCCGCCCCGAATGTCAATCAAATGGCAGACTGCCTCTAGAAATAACTTCCCCACTCAAAAAAATATTATCCCACTCGAAGCTCCACAACAAACACTAACAGAAGGCCCTTCCTTCGTCCTCTTTCCAATCAAGATGCAGCCATATATGCGTCGACTAATCCGTGAGTGTACGTAAATTCACCATAATACAAAGACCATACGTTCTAAAACGGGCAATATCTTCTAGACTCATCCTCAATAAGGTACATCATGGATCCAAAGCAGCCTACCAACCCGGCAGACTCCGCTTGGTTTCCCATGGTTATGACCGATCCTGCGCTCTTTCATGCTGTTTTGTGCACCTCAGCAATCTACATCAGCCTTATCTCTGGACAACAAGACTCATTTCCACAGCTTAAGCATATGCTAGAAGCTATAAGTCTCGTAAACGCCAGACTTCGGCACATTGATGCAATAGGATGTGTTTCGGATGCGACAATAACAACAATACTGTTCATGGCGCAGGCTGAGGAAAGTGTTCATGTCCGTGAGGAGATACCAATACTAACGCAATCATAGTATGCACAACGGAACTACTCTGGATGGAATATCCATATGAATGGATTGACGAGAATTCTTCAAATTAGAGGGGGTATGAATATGCTGCCTAGATTAATTCAGCAGAAAATCTATAAGTGGGTGCACAGCTATTCATCGAGATTACTATATTGCTGATCTTGAATTCAGCATTGAACTTACGGGTTGCATTGAAACGGGTTCCATACCTCGATTTCTATTTGTCAACAGCTCTATTGCTATTGGACCTTCAAGAGCCCTACAGTCAGGCTTTGAGAGCCTCACTCAAAGCTACTCCCTCGACAGATACCTCCTCACTCTTCTTAGTGAAATAGAATCTTACACCCACATCATTAAAACCGGGACTATCTCAGCTTCAGACTTAGAGCCCACAACTGTTTCCGTCCGCTATCGAATACTTTCTTGGATCGATCAAAGCTTAGTTAAGGGGCAGCGTTTTGTTATACAGCAATCTATCCGTTTTGGAGCAATTCTCTATATCGAAACTCTTATCCAAAAGCCTTTAGTACGCAGTATCGACTACACAGCTTTGCTGTCAGGCTTGAAAATTCATCTCCTCGGCTTCAAGACCACATGCCTTACGACTACAGGCTTATTATTATGGCTATTGTTCATTGGCGGAAGTGTATCAGTAAACTCTTGCAGAGCTTGGTTCGCTGCCAAATTACTCAATGTTACTACCCAAGCGAATATTGATACATGGGACGATGTGAAGCTATTTTTGGTAAGGTTCTGGTGGATTGAGCCAATACATGAAAGACCTTACCAGCAGCTGTGGGAGGAAGCTAAAAGGATGCGGGTAAATCTTCATTAGACTTGACGCTACAGATTATCAGCGAGATATATTAGGGCCTCTTTGGCATACCAATTTGTTTCGCATCCAACATTACATACGTTTTAGTTTCCTATTCCAGTCTACCTAAAATATAAGACATTTAACCACACTTACTAGCAGTACATTAAGGTCTATTCGTAGCTTTGAAGTTTCGTGGCTAATCAAGGGATAATGATATTAGGGTTTACCCGAAACTCTTCCTGCCTCACTCTCGGCGTTGGCCACGGATCCAAGATCAAAGGAATCACTGGCGTGGTCATCTCGTAGATGGCAACATACTTGTCAGCAAGAGCCGAGGTCCCCAAAACATAGGAGTCGACATTCTTCCACCCCCCGAAATTCTCGATAATATTTAGTAACGTGCAAAAATAGATTCTAGGAGCTTTCAGACCACTCTGCCTGTCTGAATTCAATACACTGAGACATCTGGTTGGACATTCAGTTCACAGTTCTGGAATCGCACTCCAGAATTCGGCGATAGCCCAGGTGTAACTTGGCAGAAGCAACCACACATTTAGGGGCCAGTAGAAATTCGTAGAAGACAGAAGTAGTCGCAATGCTTGTAGTGCCTTCCCAATAAAGTATTCAGGTAGTTTGCTATCTTCATATCGATCGACAGACATGGCTAAACAACCTTGAGCCATATGCCAGTGTTGAATACATCAGTATTTCATTTTCGACACAACGGCTCAACCGCTCTTCTATTATATGGGAATCTCTCGTAACCCGCTGGCTTTTCTCTACCATGAGGAGTTCAAATACCTCAGTGCGGAAGATCTTTTTACCTACAGATGAAAATGCATAACGCAACATAGCGTGCTTGCGGGCATCGCTGGCTGCCCACAGCCGTACACTGAAGGAGATCAGCTGCATTTTTGGATAGGTATGTCTGACGCAGGCATAGTAAGTTGTGCACTGTCTATAGTTCTCACATAAACTGAGCACCTTCCAACTTTCTCCTTTCCAGCTTCACTTTTGAAGTCGATGTCGAATCTTCCTCGGAAGAAGATACTATACACGACGCGTATCTCATCCATGGCTTTATCTGCTCTCTTCCCTTTTGCCGACGTTTATTTTACACATGACTTAAGATAGTAAGCCCTTCTTCTGTTTCGTAGCTTTGAATTAGGATATCCGAGATGCTGGTCGTATTCACAAAAACGAATTCGGATGTGCTGAAGCACTTGCTCATTGTTCTGGCTGCCAAGAAAATATCAAGACGACGTCATCCTGGACTTACTCGCAAATAGAACCCTGGTCAAGCCCATAGCTACGTTGTTATAACTATAATGCTATTTGATTGGCTAAAACAGCTCATTTTACGACAACCCTTTTGGTGGCCAGCCAATGCTAACTCTGGTCCACAGCTGACGGGAGAAATAATTTAAGGTTCGGCCCTGATGTGGAAGTGTATGCCCTAATGTAGGAGGGTATGACTCGGTTAGCTCTTTTGATTGGAAGCCGCAATAATTAAGAATAGATAACGACAAATATGTACTATGCTGGTGGACAAATTCCGGAGAGAATTCGCTTACCAAGATTCTGACGAAATTGATCCTTCGGAGGATGCACTATTCCTTTCTAGTAGACACAGTACTACTTTGGGATTAGTGCTCACTAGAGCTACGCCTTATGACTTGCTCATGATACTTCGTACATTTCACACCTGCTGGCATACTGTGGCGTAGAATTCAACCAGTTCTGCAAAATTAGCTTCAATCTCCAAATAAAATCGTAAGTCTAAAGAGCCATAGCCTTAGCGGTAAGATACCCAAGCAGCTCCTGCAGTAGCGCCAGAATGCTACTATATGAAAGCTGTGCTTGGATGCTTGGCATGACATCGGTTATTACACTTCCGTCAACCGGTTTACGTACAGCTATATCACAGAACAATTCGGGGTCATCTCCGAATATTTAGAGTCACGTATAGGTTCGGTAATTTCGGTAGAATAGAACAGCTGTACTAACTAGTGGAGCTGCACGAGTGATGTTGAGAGTGAAATTGTTTATTGTGGACGCTTTTCAGGAGTGCGAGGGATATAAAAGAACTTCTACTCTCTCATTTTCGAGAGAAGAAAAGACATCCACAAGTAGAAGCATTTTACTCATTGAATCATTAAGAAGCTTCTATATTTCACTCTCAAACTTCTTAACGCCTGCTTCTCGTTTCAAAATTGTCGATCAACTATGAAGGGTTTCATCTATCTCGTCTCCTGTGTGAATGTTGTGCTTTTCAGTCTCGTCTCAGCACTTCCAACAGTGAGCTCACAGGAAAATGATTTGCGTACTCTTCACCAATTCCCGAACTTCACGTGGATTGAAAATATGGCAAGTATAATAAGTTATTCAGTTCTATCTAAGGTGACTTTTTCTAATCATCTATTGACTACAGGCCATCCGTCGAAATGGACAGATTCTAGGAACCGACGTTAGTGGAGGACTGTTGTACCTTATTGATCCTCAAAGCCCTCAAGCTGAACCTCCTATCATCACTCAATTCCCCAACGGCTCCTGTATTGCTGGTATCATCGAAGTTGAAGAAGATGTGTTTTACACCGCTGGTGCCCTTGGCGATGTATATAAGTTCAACTTCGAACCGAATACATCAACCGTCTGGGAAGTTGATATGAGGCCATACGCAAAGACTGGAAAAAGTTTAGTGCGCAAGGTGGCAGATATCCCAGCAGTGCAAGTTCCAAATGGAATGACCCTTCTTTCGAAGAAGAACGGCACAATACTCATTTCTGATTCTTTCGGGGGCGTCGTTTGGAAATTCAACGTATCCACCGGTGCCTACGAGATTGTTTTCGATGACCCTCTGCTCAAACCCATCCCAGGTTCAAAGCCTCCTTTCGGTGTTAATGGCATCCGCATCGTTGAAAAGACCACATCCAGATCTAGCCTAACCCTTTATTTTACCAACACCAACCATGGCTACCTTGGGACTGTCCCAATATCGATCGAAACTGGTAAACCTACCGGTCCTGCCATGATATTGACAGACCAAGTGCCGAACGCGGATGACTTTGCAGTTGACCCATGCGGAAATGTCTGGATATGCGAAAATCAGAATAATACGCTTGTGCGTGTGTTTTCGGATGGACATGTTCAGACTATTGCGGGTGCAGAGAACTCGACAGCTTTGATTGGGCCTGTGGGTGCACGTTTTGGTAGGGGATTTGATGACCAACATGTCCTCTATGTTTCTACAGATGGTCTAACCATTGACACGGCGACAGGACAGGCGTTGACGACTAATGGGAAGATTGCAGCGCTAGATACGTTATATTTATAAGAGCGGAAAGGAGAAAGCTTGCTGATGGCAGCCATGGAATTTAATAATAAATGGATCGGCTTTTTAGTAACGACATCATTGAGCCGTAGCATCGAAACACTATGAGCTATAGCTTAATAATTTAATCAACTTGCCGAATAAATATTGAATATCTTATTATGTCACTTTCAGTGAGTTTTGGTGGCATTGTTCGATGGTGCTAAAATAGCTCTTTGTATTCTAGACTAGATTCTATGCACTATAATCTACAGCTCGAAATTTATCAGTTTTCTGCATAACTATCATTGGGGTCATCTTACTTTTATCAATCTAGCTTCGACCTCCAAGCTTAAGTGGCCTTCCTGAAAGAAGACGGTCGATTCCTCCTTTGATATGATATTGGGGGGTTGGTCCGGTAATGTAATTTACCAGACGTAGAAAACAGAGCTTTACAAAGGCTGAGGGCTATAATGTCTCTTTAAATATATTTTCACACTTTTGAATCTAGCTGCTGGTCTTGATGGGACTTCTTGTTGGGCTTATAATAACCCTGGAATTGGCGTTCGACTAGTCCATCCATCAAGGTCAATATATGTAGAAGCCCCACCTAATGCTGCCGTGGATAATATCGCAAAGCTTTAAATTAGCATAATCAAAGTATTCTTAAATGGGGAATTGCGCCTCTGAGTCATAATCTGTGCAATCATATGTGTTTAAATATATAATACTAGATTACATTTTTTTCTCAAGCTAAAATCCCGCCATCTACAACTGCACAAGTTCCAGTCACGTAGTCACTGGCAGCACTAACCAAATAAATCAAAGTGCTAGCAATATCCTCGCCTTGGCCCCACCTTCGGCGTGGAATTTTTGGCAGTAGAGTCTTATTATACTTTTCGTCTTCGTAAAGATGTTTTGTCATATTACTTTTCGTGTACCCTAGAAAGACATCAATTATCATTAAATAGGACAACAAGAGTTCATTTGGACCTTACCAGGAGCGATGCTATTCACACAAATACCATGTCTACATACTCAAAAGTCAGGAATACTCAAAGTCCAGATTGGAGGAGATAATAGAACACGAAATGAAAGGAACTTACGGTGCCCACTCATTACTCATGGCTCTCGTCATAAGGAGAACTGCTCCCTTGGTAGCGGAATATGCCATAGTCTCAACGTTCCCCTGGAAGCTGGATGTACTCGCAAAATTTACAATCTTTTTCCCCGAACAGTCGCCATTGTATAGGTCAAACCACCTCTTTGTGCACTCACGTGCAAGTACCATGCCTGCAGTCGCATTGAGCGTCATAAGCATTTCCATCGAAGTGGTGGAGAAGTCAATTGTCGGGCCAGCTTTAAATATTGCGGCGCAGTTTATTAGAATATCTGGTGTACATAATTTAAACGCCTGTTTTATCAGGTTCATTATTTTCGGAACCGATTATATTTTCAAGATCTATCAGATACGGAGCAACTTACTTCTTCAATTGCCTTAGGCAAGCTCTCAAGGTCCAAGAGATTACAGTGTATTATGAAACACTTTTGTCCCGATTTCTCAACGATTTCCTGTGAGAACGTGAGTACCTAGACTGGTATATTGCTATTTATTGGCGATGATTCCACAATATACAGGGGTAGGATACCTTTGTATCTTCTGGTTCTGTTGGTAGTTGAAGAGATATTACATTTGCGCCAGCCTCAGCTAACGCTGCGACTAGCCCAAGGCCAATACCTAGGAAATAATATATCAATACGTGTCTGAATTGAGAATCGAAGAAAATTGTAACCTATTACCTCCAGTGCCACCTGTAATAACGGCGGTCTTTCCTTCCAGAGAAAACTTTTGAAGATAGGCAGGGAGAAGAGTTTTCGGTGCCATAATTAAGAAGATGTTTTATTGACGAGGGTGACTTAAGTTTTATTTGAAAAGAAAGATAAAAATACCCTAGTTTGATTCAAAATAATATTTTAATGAGCCTGTAGCTTCTCATCAATTTATAGAATATTCCACCGGAGATACTTTGCCTTTTAGGCAATGCTTTCCCGCATCCATCCAAATAGCTTCAATTTTCACATAGAAGTAGCCGCTCGTGGTTTATTAGAATTTGCCTTGCTGGTTAATTTTTTTGATACAGGTTCACTTTTCAAGGTTAACTGCTTAGTGGTTCACTTCGGGTGCGATTATTCATTCAAATTTGATTTCTACGCTAGACTTGACACACTATAATTCATGCTGATAATGTATAAAACTTCCTTTATGAAGTTTTGATAGGAAGACCCTGCCGGAACGGCTTAGTTGGGTCATTCATTCCGTGTCCGTATTTTCCATCATCATGAGAAGTTGTTCTGCGCATATCTCTCACATGTTTTGTCAGATACTCGCCCCCTGTGGCGCGATGGAGGACGGCGGTATTGTCCCACATAACCAAGTCGCTGTCATTCTCCCATTTAATGATATTGCAGTACTTTTTCTGAGTCGCGTGGGCGAATAATTCATCAAGCAGCTTCTGTGTTTCTTCTTCAGTCATACCATCTATCGTGTGACAATAAGACGTGATATATAATGTTTTGCGGCCAGTAGCTTCGTGAGGCACGACCAACTTATGTTTAGAAAAAGGAAAATCTTGTGGGTCAATTTCAGCATAGATGTCTGGCGCGGCGAGCTTTCGATTATGCCTAGAGAATTCTCGTCAGTATATTTTAAAAATAGGTACAACCAGGCGACATGCATCATTGAGTTATTGCTAACAAGATCCTGGATCTTAGCCTTGGTTTCTTCCGGTAGGCCATCATACGCTGTGCGAGCATCACAATACTATAAAAGGATTAGAATCTGTTTCAATCTGTAATCTCAATAATCCAGGACCGTATAGCTATACCTCAGTGTCCCCCCCTAATCCCTTGGGAGGTAGTTTATGGCCTCTTAGTATAGAAAATCCAGCTCTTGGGGAGTTGAAGGCCAGGTCTGCATGCCACAATGCATTTCCCTTCCATTCAGGCGGTATTAGCGAAAATGTTCAATTATTCATATAGAATTTTTTTCATTCATTCACAATACCTTCATGGCTCCTAATCTCTGAGGGTCCACCTCTGTCACAATATTTCCGTCGGGATCAAGATTGCTAACATCGAACATCTCTTTGTCAGGTAAACGCATTATTCGACCCGCTTTGATATGCGGTTCCATGTCATCAAGAGGGCCAAAAAGCTTTGCAAACGCAATATGGCTTTTATCATCGAGGCCTGTATTTCGGAATACAAGAACGCCATACTACCTAGAATTAAAATCGATAACGCATTTTCAATAGGAATAGCCAAACCTTGTCAATTGCACTCTTGACCTGCGAAAACACGTGTTCTGGGATTGGTTTACTGAAATCAACTCCGCGTACCTCGGCTGTAAAGGTAGGATGAAGAGGAATTACTTCGATTTGCTCTGTTGCGGAAGGCATTCTTGAAGGTAGTCGGATCTGAGATCACTCTATTGATAATTTTGTAGGGACTACCGGTCGATAGTAAGCTTTTGTGATGATAGTGAATATAAATACCTACCCAAACGAGCACGTTTCGTGGAACATAAGCTCTGGGGTTACGATGCCCTTACCTATCCCGAGAGTTTGGGGCTAAAACTTTATGTGGCTGTTGTGGGGAAGGGACCCTCGTAAGAGGCTGTCGGAAACCCATAGGCTGATGAATTTCCGTTATCCGGTCTCACCTCTTTTCTTATACAAGGCTAGATTGGCTTCGTTGTTCCGCCACCCTAAACTCCATGCAGGAAGTTTCTGTGGGGCAGTTTCTCACGTGAAGCACTACCTCCATGAAACATGGAGTCTAACAAGAAATGTCTATCAGTTGGAAAATACTCTGAGAATCTGGCAAATATTATTCATTCGTAAAGAGCCTTGATCGGAATGTATTTTATTGAATTCGAAGTAATATTTAAGTCTATAAGATAAAAAATCTAATTGAAGTTTTCACAGTCGAGATTGGCTGATACAGTAAACCGGTGAGCTAAACGAGCTCACGATCTCCTGCTGAAGGATAGTGGTATTGACTAGGTTCGAATTTAATTCATTAATCTTTGTGCAACCTAACAAGGCCATTGTAGTCTCCATCTCCTTTGTTAAGACTGAAAATATTTTTGTTAGCTAGATGTTGAAATATACTCTGGTAGTGTAAATCAAGGACTTACTGTCAATTGCTTTCAGCAACCCGGCAGTGCCATACGCGCCAATGGCGTATAAAAATGGCCTTCCTATCCCTACAGCTTGAGCTCCTAAACAGAGAGCTTTGATCAAATCTCCCCCCCGTTTCAATCCTCCATCCACGTAGACTTCACATCTCTGTAATACTTCTGGGCAGGTGAGGCGAATTTCCAAAAGCGTTGTCAGCGAGCTAGGGGCAGAATGCAATTGTCTGCCGCCGTGATTACTTAGATATATAGCTTCGATCCCCACTTCCATCGCTTTCTTTGCGTCCTCGGCTGTTTGAATTCCTTTAAGGGCAATTGGTCCTTGCCACACTTCTCTAATCCACTGTAGATCATTCCAATTTAGAGATTGGGAGAGGCCACCATGGTTTACTCCCGGTCGAACTGGGCTTTCTTCCCCAGATGACGGAGCCGGAAAAGTTACTACACCGCTATCCAAGTCATCTTGTGCTTGTAACCTTGTCTGTTCTTCTCGTTTACCAACAGTTGGTGTGTCAACAGTGATGAATAAACCTTTGAATCCCAATTTTTTGGCCATTTGGATGGTTGAAATAGTCGTTTGACGATTGGAATTAACATAAAGCTGAAAGAAGAGACATGATTTTCCTTTTGGATTGCTCCCCGTAGCTTTGGCAGACTCTTGGGATAGGCACTCTATCATTTTCTCGTGTGAAATAGATGCGTACGTACTTGGAGAGTAGTGTATCCCACGTCGGCTCGCTCCTTCAACCATTAAAAGTTCGCCTTCTGGATGTGTCAAGCCAACAAGACCAGTAGCTGCAATGAAAAAAGGTAATCTACATTTATGTCCAAGCATAGTTGTTGACAAATCAATGTTGGATACGTCTCGCAATACTCTGGGCCTGAATTTTATTTTTGACCATTGTAAGATGTTATCCTGGAGGGATTGTAATGAGTCTGCTGCCGAAGAGATATATGTGTAGGCTTGTTTCGAAATGATTTCCTTAGCTGCTACTTCCATGTCATCAAGATTCACACATAGCCCGAGTGGCATTGAGTGCTTTGCCACTGCAGACCGATCTTTAGGCGTATTTTCTTCGCTGATGAACCTTCGGACGGTAGCAGGGTCCACAGGTCCAATTTGTTTTTCTAGGAATGGTCAGAGTTTTTCATCTATGTAGGCCCAACGATATAGAGATATACGGACCTTGTGATAAAGTCAAGGTAACCAATTCTGGCTGGTGGACTTTTAAATACGATGCCGTTGCGTCCTTGATGTCTCTTAGACGCGGTCCAGTTGGGGTGAATAGGGTAAACACTAAGCTTACCTTGCCTGCTACTTTGAGAATAACTGAAGCACCACCGGGGTGTTTAGTTAAAAAGTCTGTGACATCATATATCTGGCCAGAAATAATGATCCAACATGATTGTGGTGTATTATGTCGCAAAACAACAGCTGCATCAATCATTTTGAAACCGTCTCCGAATAAATGGAAAAACGATCGCAATGCGGGTCAAATTTTCAGGAGCAGTACAGTAGTGTTTACTAAATGGTTAAAGGTGTGTTGTTTAATCCTAATCTCTATTTCCAGTCACGTTTTATTTCAGGCCGCCGGATCTCCTTCGCGGAAATAATAAAAGGCACTGTTTCCATAGGCTCTGCGTACCCGGTAGACGGCTAGCTCTTGCCCCGCGGGCTGCCCCGCACCAAAGTCTCTACTAGCTTGACTCGCGACCTTGATCCACGTACGATTATTATGAATGATTCTATATTATATATACTTGAATAAATCTCTCTTCTTAATTTGCAAATATTGCATTACTCTAGTACTGAATCTACACATTGCTGCTTGTTAACAAAATCATGAAGTTCGATCCTAACGCGAAGTCCTTCCCTAAACGCCACGAGCTTCCCCGCATCCCTGATGCACCCGAAGGTGCAGCGTGGTTCTGGGGCCCTGAAGATGAGGTTAGATTTTCATTTCATTTATCCATGAAATGCAGATGGTAGACTGACCTGAGCTGCCAGCATGGACGCCTTAATCTGTTAACGCCAGAGAGAATCATGGCAGCAGTTCAAGAAGTTAAACTTGGACATATAGTTTCCCTTAAGTATAGAAGTTCCCATTCCTACTCAAACAATTATTCAATTATAATTTCATAAAACTATTCACTTACTTAACGATAGCCTCCCTTTAGACGTTCCTGGCCCAGCAATGTTTGGGCGAGAAGACTTCTCTCACCAAGTCAAAAAACTTGCTCCTGGAGCTTATGATGAAGTTTACACTTGTAATCCCCAATCTGGAACACAATGGGATGGTTACCGTCACGTAATCGCTCTATTTTTCTATCTTATCATGTCGTTGACCTTTTCCTTACTTATGATTGATAGTTTGCCCACCCCGAGACCATGACATTTTATAATGGTGTATGTTATTCCGTTATTACTGGCTATTTGCTTCTGGCTAATGTATTGATAGCTCAAATCAGATGAGATTGACGAAGAAGGGAAAATTACCACGCGTTGTGGAGCTCAGGCATGGGCAGAAACTGGAATTGGTATGTGTAAATCTTTCTCCTACCCGCCCAAGACTGAGAAAACTTTCCTTAGTTGGCCGCGGAGTTCTTATCGATATCTACTCGTGGGCAAAGGAATCCTACGATCCGCATACTAGCCATAGGATCACGGTCTCAAACATTGTTGATTGCGCAAAGGCTCAGAACGTGACATTCAAAATCGGAGACATTTTAATAATACGAACTGGTTGGTTAAAAAGATACTTGAGTCTTGATGCGACCAACAGGCAGCGATTAGCGGACTTCAAAAGTCTTGACGAACATACATATGCTGGTTTAGAGCAATCGGCAGAAATGGTCGATTTCTTGCACGACTACTACTTCTCCGCCGGCGTCGGAGATAATCCCATGCTAGAAGTTTGGCCGCCGAAGAAATTTTCAACCGCCGATTATATGTTGCATGCGTTTATGCTTCCCTTGTGGGGAATGCCAATCGGCGAGATGTGGGACCTGGAAAGCCTAGCTGAAAAGTGTAAAAAGGAAAATCAATATTCTTTCCTTTTGACAAGTGCTCCTGATAACGTTCCTCGTACGTATCCCTATTCTTAGTATTCTTAAACCTCCTCTAAAAATGAGCACTTAGGAAGTGTTGGAAGTCGCCCAAATGCATTGGCTCTTTTCTGATCCCAAAATAATGTCAAGAGGGATGTATTAAACCAGTGTGAAGAATTTAAACTTAGTTATATAAATAAATAAATAACACTTCAGTAACCTGGAATATTGTGCACAAATTACTTACTTTACAAACCTCTATGTGGTTCAACGTTAATTTATCAGGCTACTACAGTGCCCAGATGAGCCTATGTGCTCCCTTGACACCGGAAAAGTATTTCCTAGTGCGTCTTAGTGCACTCACCCCTAGTTTCAATAGCCAGAAGGATTACGCTAGGCGAATTAAACAACGGAATTAACAAAATTTTGATTTCTAGCTTCACGCCTTATTAATATATATTAGTTCCACAATAATATGCTACAAAGTTCATCAAGAGGCGGAAATAATGTCGCACCTCAGTCCAGAAAATATGGATGACAAGCATGCCGAAACTCTTAACGCCGGCGCAAAGACGATTCCGGAAATTGATATCGATAGGATTAACCCTAGAACTGAGATTTCAGACTTAGTAACAAACTGGGACGCGGGCTTAATTGGATGGGAATCAACAGATGATGCAATGAATCCATTGAACTGGGCTACTGGGAAGAAAACTTGTCTGATGGCCTTGGTGGCCTCCATGGCAACATTAAGGTTCTAAGCCACTTGTTTATCATCCTGACACTCCTAATAGTTCAACATTTAGTCCCTTAGCCTCATCCTTAAACGCCCCCGGCATTTCTCGTACAATGAGTGACCTTCACGAAGAGTCCCAGATTGTGGGATCATTGATGATCACCATTTTTCTACTAGGCTACACCATTGGTCCCCTTTTTCTAGCTCCTCTATCGGAAATATATGGCAGATACCCAGTAGTTGTTATATCGAGCTGGTTCTTTATTGCTTGGCTTCTGGGCTGCAGTTTTGCTCAAAATATGCCCAGTTTGATCATTATGCGTGTGTTTGCAGGAATTGGTGGTTCGGCTATTATGACTCTTGCTCCAGCAATTGTTGGTGATTTGTTTCCTGTCGAGAGACGTGCATTTGGTTCGGCCTTGATTATTATGGCGCAGTGCTTAGGACCTATCGGTACGCTTTCTTCCTGCGTATTATTGGAGTTCTTTGACTCCCTTAGCACTTATTATTTGAAATATGCTTACTTTTGTCTGAAAGTCGGTCCTATCTGTGGGGGATTCATCACCCAGCACCTTGGATGGAGATGGGTATAAATTTTCATCTCTCACAACTATTCTTCTGACAATATCCAGGCTTATTGGATCCTAAGTATTGCCAGTGGAGCATTAATGCTCTTGATTACCATATTTATGAATGAATCAAATGCAACGGTAATTCTTCAAAAGAAAACTGATAAACTAAAGATAGAGCTTAACAGGCAAGACCTCGTCCCTCTATTACACCTAAAGATGGATAGGAAAGAACTTCTGACCAAAAGTCTTATTCGTCCATTAAAAGTACGTATCGAATATTCTAGTTTGCCATATATTTACAGAAAAATTTTACATTTTATCCTGACGCATTTATCAGCTCCTCACCAATTCAGTAATCGTACTGCTTGTGAGCACATATATTGCAACAATTTACAGCTTTTTATGTAAATTTACCAATTTCATATATACAATCGGTTAATAATCTCTCAGATATTTTACTTACAACAATTCCAATGGTCTTTGAAGGAACTTACGGTTGGCCACTTCAGTTAACAGGTCTAGCATATATCGGACGTGAGCTCCTAGCTATATATTATGTTTTACTTATACCAGAACTGATGTTATTACATAATAGTAGGGATCGGAATGGTAGTACGTACACCTGTGACTATTTTCTTTTTGAGATTCAATGCTGATACAAGTGACCTGTAGCTATCACTTCTTGTTGCTCTAGCAACAAATGACCGGACTGTTGTCGCTCTTTCAAAAAAGAATAACGGAACTTTTGAGCGTAAGCTGCTATTCTATTCCTTTAAGGTTTGAAGATATATTAAATGTTCTACATAACAGCTGAAATGCGACTGCCTTCAATGATGTACTTCGCCATTTTTGTCCCGATATCTCTCTTCTGGTATGGCTGGGTCGCCGAAATGCGTTGTCACTGGCAAGTTCATTTGATTTCTAACCACAAATATTCTCAGGCCTAATTCCAACCAGGGCAATAACCCTGATTGCGTTGCTACCTTTTGGCTTTGGCATTGTGGGCCTATTTCTTCCTGCACAAACCTACATGATCGATGCCTTCCCTCTTTTCGCTGCATCCGCGATTGCAGCTCCGACGTGTATGCGTTCGCTTCTTGGGGCATTTATTCCTTTAATTGGGCCACCATTATATAAGAGCTTGGGGTTAGGATGGGGGAATACACTATTGGGATTTATCGCGTTGAGCATGGTGCCAATTCCCATATTTTTTTATCGGTAAGCACGTCTTTACAAACGCTCTTCACAATTTTACATCAATTGGTTCACGCCTTGCTAATACTCTACTTTGCATAGTTACGGGGGCGCCGTTCGAAAGAGATGGCCTGTTCAGTTATAGATAATGTGAGCCATATTTTAATTGGTTGAAAAGAATAATAAATATTGGAGGATGATACGCAGGTTGGATAAATACGGCATTGACTTCATTACTCCTGAATTGAATCCTTGCCTAACCACAAGTCCAAATAAGCAATATTTGAAACATTGATGAATTTATTAGCTTTAAGATGTACCCAGAAGTTCTTCCCAGCCATCTAAGGATGTATTTCCGTCCTGCTCTGGCGAGTCAAAAACTAGGTGTCCTGTAGTAGGTGCATTGTTCAGATTCACCTCCTCAGCTTTATTCCATTCACTTGTTTCATGATCAATATTTCTGCCCGCCCATTCCATAGGGTGTGTAGTGAAGGACGGAGGAGACAAGGTCGTAATTTGTCCTGCCGTTGGAGGGGGCGAATTCGCTAGAGAAGTAAAGGTTTTTGCTTCTCTGGTATCCGAGTGCCTCCTAGTATTTGACAGGCGTCTATCCCGACTGTTTATTATTTCAGTTGATTTTTGCTCGAAAGCTTTTAATACAACCTCTGACTGTAGGTGTTTAACTCGCCTCGGGTGGGGTACAGATATGCTATCATCGTGGTCGAACCACTCGATATTCTGTGAGAGTCTGCCTAACTCTCGGTTAATCGTTTCCAAAGGCTTCAGTGCAGGTAAAAATGTTTTGGACATCTCTTGCAGTGTCCTAGACAGAGATTGTACATGAGCTATGGGCTCGATAGCCTCGTCAGGTGGGAGAGTGGAAATATGCTTGACCAAAGCATTCGCAGCAAAAGCGGCATATTGCGTGCCTGTACATTGAATCGAGCGCACATCATATTTACGACGAAATGTTTCGAATAGTTTAGCTACTCTAATGGCACTTGTAGCACAGACAGAACGTGAATTTTTCGATGTATGTGCCAATATAGGGTGACTAGAAGCCTCATCGCAAGCCATTTCTGTCAACGTAGGGAATGCAAAACGCTGCTGAAGTATAATTCTTGTTGAGTGAAATTGCATACTACCAAATTTAGATACTATGATGTGGCCTCGCAAGATATTAACTTACTGTAGGACGAAAATGAATAGAAGAGGATTTTTATCTGCCGCAGGGCCAGTCTTTAGCACTTCCGGAAGGCTCGCAAACCATTGTTTCAATCTCTTATCTAGCCTAGACATGGTTGCATAACTGCAATCGTCAGAAAAGAGAGTATATATTAATGCATCAAATGTATTACCCAGAAAGTGAAATAGAGAATTTCTCCGGGCCATAGAGGGAATCGGTAACTTCGCGTGCTAACTCCATGAGGTCTAAAACTGACTCGTGCACCTGCTCCTCGGGTCGAGAAGTGCAAGTGGAAATATTCGAACTGCTAGCAAATTTAGCAGCCAGTCGAGAAACTTGCAGGTCGTGGTTTTTAATGGAAAGCGGTCGCTCCAAGCTATCAAACTCTATGTTCAATCTTTGTGACACGAAAGGGGATCTTATATCACTCACGCAAGGGCCCAGTATCTATATTAATGTCAGAATTTTGCACGTTTGTTCATCGTTGCCTCGAGCGTACTTGTCTTGAACTGATGCACACCAAAGAATCCAGTGCCTAACACGAATATCTGTTTCGGATAAGCTATCACTTCTAGAGTTTCCCAAATCAAGGCCCAGGTCAAATATCAGTTTCGATGCCATAGCTGTATTCGTTAGATAATGCTTACGGGGATAGGTGGCGATATTCGTACCTGCCAATGAGCAACCAGTCATGTCATTGCCTGCGCTAGTCTGCAACTCCCCAAGAATGAGAAGTGCTTGAACTGTTGTAATATTGCAATCTTGCAACTCTGACTCAAGTAAACGAGTTGCTCGGAGAACCAAAATATTGTCACCGTTGGGTAGCACGTATTTCGCAGTATGTTCGGTTTTAGAACTGTATCTGTAACCAGCAGCTAGAACAGCAAGGAGAAGTGATTCTCTATATGCCGGACCAGAGCCTAGGCGCATCTGTTCCATGAAATCCTTTTCTGGGACAATTTCCATGAGTATTTGAAACCGACGAAAGTAGAGATCCAGAAGATAGTCGACGATAGCCTCGGGGATATCACCGCATGGCCGTCGAGGAATGCTATGCAAATCTTTTTCTGGCCCTGTAGAAGATGGCGTATCAAAAATATTTGAAGAATGTGTCGTGTTTGGTATTCTTATTGGGTCCCGGGAGTATTCAGTATCAGGGGTTTGATCAAGGGTATGAATCTGACGAAATAATGTTTTCGGTGGCAGCTTCGGAGAAGGCAGAGCGGTGGTGAATTGTGGGACAAGGTCATAACTACTGTTTGGATCAAAACTTTGAGCTCCAAAGAAATCTATGGTCAAGTGCTCGTTATCACTGCCATCTGACGGGAGGCCGAAGATATCTGTTCCATTACTATAGAGATCATCAGGCTGCAAGAAAGTGTGGGCTGGCGACGTTGCTCCCACAGAAAGTCGATTATCAGCGCCTTTGGGAGGTGATACCTGAGAGAAGTCATCGTATATAGACCGAGAATCTCGACTGGCTTCTACTTTTGAGAGGATTAGAGATCGCTCAAGACTTTGAACGCGCTCTGTCAAAGTTTCGACTTGGGCCCTCGCAGAATTCCTGTGAATTTTCAAATTTGTCAAATTCGGTCTGAGCTAGATGCAAAAGAGTATTTACCTCTGACGCTTATTATCCTTTGGCATCTCACAATAAAGGCTGTGCCTTGAGCACTGCGAACAAGGACCGCCACCGGGAATTCCATCACACTGAAGGACGTCTGTCAGTAGCCTTTACGAAAGATTTCTTCTATTTAAACTTTCCTTGGAGCGCTTTATGCGACAATTGTTACACGCAACTGAAGCTCTGATGCGCTTCTTCGGAACTGCCCCGTCGAGAGCTGAAGAAAGAGGGGTCTGAAGTGATTTCTCTGTCGCCATATGCAGGAAACAGATCTTCCTATGGAAATTCTAATAAACTTGAGTGCAGTCTAGGCTTGCCCCGAGTACGTCACTTAAATCAGCCAGTATTAAAGCAAGATGCGAAAGCTGAGTTTAAAGTCTTGTCAGCCAGAATGAAAATGTGTACCGTATGCAAACGCAGGTTTGAAAGATGTGCCTTGCAGTTTCGACAAGCAATCCTATCTGCGGGCAAACGCGCTAGGCCATACCTAAGGACTTTGTTGGTTAGACCTGGGTGGAGATTCCCGATAGGGAATGCGGGGTGAGGGGCAATGCTGGAAGACTTTTTCCAGCCGAGATCTAGATATTTGTCATTACTGGTGCTGCACAAATGTCACGAAAGCTGATCTTGCTGGTGCTCATTGCTGATCACTTAAACAATGGCAATTCGCGATTTCCGCACTGATATATTCCATTTCACAGTTAATTTAATGGATTTTTACAGAAAACTACACGACCAGTGTACATAATGGTATTCCTGGCAGCAACGACTAAAACCGATTGCTCTGCGTAAATTCTCATTCCAGCTCAGTAAACACTAAGCATGCTAAATATTTGTGGTCGGAAAAATATATATAAATCAAACCAATAAATAATTGTGTGCTCTCAGGTTGCAAGATATCACATACTGGGACTCCTAACTCTTGAGCCAGTCAGATGCAAAGAAGTACGTGCATGAGCCGATCGACGAAAGCTTCCTAGTTACCAACGTTGGGACTGCGATCTACTGGAAAGGTCATTGATAGGCTGTTAGGCACATCCGGATCAAAATTTGCATTCCAACGCCGGAGTTAACGCTTCGCTTGCCCTTACCTTACAACCCTTTCCGAGTTGCCAGTGTATATATATCTGGCAGAAAATAGATATGTGCTATACAATGTCAATACATTTCCCAACTTCAATTAAATTATCAAAGTACGTTTCTAATACTGTTTGATCTTGATCTTAGCACGACATGGCGCTTGCTCAGAAGAAAAATGTTCTTATAATTGGAGCATCTGGAATCGTCGGAAAGTCTGCAGTTCAGGAATTCATTGATAACGGAGGATGGAATGTCTATGGTTTGTCTCGCCGATATCCGGAAATTTTGTCCGAGAAGCATACCAAAGAATTTCATCATACCCCGCTTGATCTTTTCGATAAAGTCGCATGCCAGAAAGTACTACCACAGTTCTCTCACATCACCCACATCCTTTACTCTGCATTAATTGAACAGGAAGGGGATCTAACCGCCTCATGGTTATCAAAGAAAAATGGCGAGGACAATCAAGAAATGATGGAAAACTGCATTTCAATACTCCTGAAGGAATGTAAACAATTGGAACACATACAATGGCTACAAGGCACGAAAGCATATGGAGTTCACTATGGTGAGGTTGAGGTGCCTGCCAGGGAGAGAGATGCTAGAATCGAACCTGGTTGTGATTGGTACTGGTCACAGGAAGACTGGATGAAAGAAAAACTCAAAGATACAAATATTGGTTGGACTATCTTTCGCCCCTGTTGTATATGGGGGGACGCTCTGGGAAAACCAATGACTTGTACAAAATCGTGTGAGTTTTCCACATATAACTGTTGAATAGAAGCAAATCCTTATATACCACAGTACCACTCTACGCGATTATCCAGAAGTATCTGGGAAAGCCATTGGTATACCCAATTGTTAGCGAGATATCGTATGTCTGCCACGTCGATGGACGTATGATGGGAAGAGCTTTTGTCTGGGCTGCAACAAATCCTTCGGCAAACCGTGAGACTTTCAATCTTGACAATGGAGATGTCTGGGAATTCAGGTCTATGTGGAAAGTATTGTCGCGTTATTATAATGTCCCTCTAGCAGACAAGGATGAAAGCTACACACTGGTTCAATATTTTATAGACCATGAGTCGACTTGGAAAGAGATTGTAAAGAAATATGGTCTACGTGAATACACTCTTGCTCAACTACTAGGACAATCCGCCCAGAATGTCGATATTCTTCTTAATAATTGCGATCCTGCCCATAAATTGGGTGGCCGAAATGGAAAGCCATGGATTGAATCTAGGTATGACCAACCGCAACAAAACTCATAAGTCATATGGCTAATAATGGGAATAGAATCAAGTTAACTCAAGCTGGCTTCACAGAATGTGTTGACTCGGAAGACATGGCAGTGCACTATTTTGATCAGATGGCTAAAGACCGATTGATGCCAACGGCAGCGATGCTGGACAGAAAATGATATATGAAATGGGAAAGATAGGGAATATGAAATCGGATACTTGTTGATTGAAATTTCTATTTATTTCTATATTACTTCAATGAGAATATTTACAAATGATTCATTTGCATATTTCAATACCTATCTATGACAGAAACTCTGAAACCCCGGTTTGGTGGGTTCGATATTTAATTGTAGGCGTTCATATATCTCTTTAAGTTTTCTCTTCCTACAATTTTAGATCACGAACCGCTGCCCATGACCCCTGCATCGCATTATGTGCACCACTGACAAGTGCAATGCTATCACCAATCACAAGGACAGAATTAAATCCCATCTCGACGTGCTGTTTTATGGCATAAGTTGACGAAGAATAAATTCCAACGGCAAGTCCAAGGCGTTTCCCAATGCTCAACATCCTCTGCAAAGCTTGCACATATTCCTTCCCTGTACCACCAGCGCCTGATAAGCCCATTGAAGGTCGGAGGTCCACTGGCCCAATAAAAATCCCACTAATGCCCTCCATTTTCATGTATCTTCGGCATTCTCTACCCCTCGTACTCCGTAGTGACCTAATCATAGGAACAACCGCGATACCTTGAACAGTCTCTTTAAAGTATTTCGTTACATTGCTTCCACTTCTGAATTGGCCCAAGGTGCGTTGAAAGGGCAAAAACTTCTTTTTCCGACTGATGATATCGAGTTCGTTCGACGATGGCTTCGACCTCGCTCCTCATATTAACCATTGGTATAATGATTCCATCAGCGCCGCTATCAAGGGCCCATTTTACCTATTCTACACCGCGAGAAGGAGTTCTGACTATGGATTCACCCTTGTTACATGATCCGACCGCGACAGCATAAACACTAGCGATTGTCTCGGACGCGGAGAGAGGGGAATGTTCCATGTCTATCAATACCCAATCAAATCCAACGCGTCCCATAAGGTGAGTTGTGAAAGGCATATTGAATGCGCCAGTTGCACCCACAAGAGGAAGACCTTGAATCGCCCACTACTAAAAAAGGAGTGACATATTCTTAGCTTGAAAGCGATTTCCCTACATGTTGGTGGTGATATGAGGATGTAATATATTTACAGCACAGTCCATTATGCACCCCTGCGAGAGCTGGCAGTAAAGTATCGATTTCATCTCACTATAAAAGCTCATTTCATATTGAGCGGGTACACTATCCTGCAGAAGAAACCCATGTTTGGAACCTTTCCAATAACTTACGTAGTATAAAACAACATATCGATATTCCGGACCTACGGTCTTGTTAACGCCAATTAACGCAACCATGGGGTTTTTAGATACTCTAGAGACCCCACATTTACTTGCTGGCGCAAGACTATAACGCCAACCACGCGTGAGTTGCCGTAGGCTAGCGGTTATCTTACATCCGAACAGGTCATCCACTCTTTCCGCCAGATGTTCTGGCCCACCAGGGATCTATTCCGCTCCATTTGCAAAAAAATAAAAGGAAGGGCTTCGAGGGGGACGCAACATCCGGAGCTGATACAACACCCGGGGTTGATATAAAACTCGGAGCTGATCAGCCACGGTCACGGCCACGGTCACGGAAGTCGGAATTCGACAACATACAATAATACAATAATAAGATTGAAGAGTTGTTGTTCGTATTTGAAGTTCTTTGCTGGACATAACTCCGATCGACGAT
The DNA here is from genome assembly GCA_037952705.1 of Haplographium delicatum. Taxonomy (NCBI): domain Eukaryota; kingdom Fungi; phylum Ascomycota; class Leotiomycetes; order Helotiales; family Hyaloscyphaceae; genus Haplographium; species Haplographium delicatum. Next base: position 108,587 of record JAPZPC010000074.1, read on the forward strand.
TCAGTACGTTTAACTCACTCTCATCACAGCGCTATATTTGCAGCTTCTGATGTCCTATACTGTAGCATTACCTTCATTTTTAACCGTCTACGCTTCTTCACCAATACCACCAAGGATGGAGCCACACGCTGATTCCATCCCTGCCCGGGATGGAGAGGACCACTCACCAATGAAAAAGACAATAAATTCGTCATCAGTCCAGGAAAAAGCCAGCGACAACAGCCAGGCGGAACATGTGGAATTGGGCTATGAAATAGAAGCCGGTCACCTCCCAAAAGGATACTTCAAAAGTTCTAGATTTATAGGAACTATGTGTGCATGTGGAGCGTCATTTGCTGCAGTAAGTCCTCACAAATTCTGCAGGGCCATCGAGTTTGAGCACTAACCAAGACAATTTCTTCAGGGAGTTGGAGGCTTTGCACTTGCTGCACCTATTCTGGGCGTTATCAACTCTGATATTGGACCAAGTCCATATCTCGTATGGATAGCACTTGCCTACACCCTACCCGTAGCAATCGGTTTGTTACTTGTAGGGAGATTGTCAGATATCTTCGGCCGTCGCTGGTTCTTCATCAGTGGTGGTATTCTCGGACTCATCGGCTGCATAGTTTGCGCAGTTGCTCAGAATATTCCCACAGTAATTGGCGGCACCGTTCTCATCGGCCTTGCCGCATCGGCTCAAATTTCGGTTACATATGTGGCTTCGGAATTGGTTCCCGTAAAGCATCGTTTCCTTGCTAATAGCTTTATATACGTATGGGTGACACCTTTCACGGGTATGGGTCCGGCAATATCGTACGCATTTGTTGTGAATTCTTCGTGGAGGGGTTGTTACTACCGTAAGATAGCCCAACAAAGAAATAGAGGAAGTTTTCAAAGCTAATAGGAAACAGTCATGATTGCTATTAATGTATTTGCTGTGGCTTGCTGGTTCTTTTTCTATTTCCCACCGAGCTTTGAGATGAAACATCGTGGCACTACTAAAATGCAGCTATTAAAAGAATTTGATTACATTGGTCTTGTCTTGTTTGTCGCCGGATTTCTTCTTCTGCTCATGGGTCTTTCCTGGGGCGGAGGCCTCTACGCCTGGAAAAGCGCACATGTTATTAGTACTATCGTTGTAGGTTTTGTCTGTCTTGTTGCGTTTGTCTGCTGGGAAGTATTCGCAACACTTCCTGAGCCTCTAGTCCCATCACATCTCTTCCGAAATGGCAGCTGGGTGGCGGTCATTACTTGTATCTCTTTTGCAGTCACGGTATACTACGCATTTTCCATTGTATGGCCTCAGATGGTATTCGGTCTGTACACAACAGACTTAATTAAAGGCGGATTGTTAGCATCGGTCCTCGGAGCTGGAACTAACATTGGTCAGCTAGCTTCAGGTTTGCTAGCACGACGCTTAGGAAATCAAAAATGGCAATTTGTTGGTTGTATAACTCTCGGTGGAGCTTTCCTAGCAGGTGTGTTCACAAATTGTAGGGATATTAGTTCCCTTGCTGACTTTTGAAGCTGTTGCTTGTGCCACCCCAAACAACCAGGGTACAGCTGCCGCCCTCCTCACAGTTGGATGCTTTTTCCTCGGTTATGTTGATTCCATCGGACTTGCAATGGCAGGAATTTGTATTAAAGATCAGAAGGATATAGGCAGTGCTGTCGGTGTAGCAGGATCGCTTAGGAGTGGTATTTCCACTATTGGTACTGCTGTATATAGTGTAGGTCTTCAGCATAAATATTTGTTATATAAAGACGCTAACATATTTCTAGGTCATTCTTTCGAACCGTCTTGAGAAGACGATTCCTGCAATGGTCCCTCCAGCTCTTATAAAGGCCGGCCTTCCTGCAAGTTCGGTAGCGGACTTCCTCACAGCTTATGTAGTTGGAACCCCGGCAGCCTTTGCTAAAGTTAAAGGGCTCACACCGAGCATTCTTGCAATTGGGACGAGCGCATACAAGAATGCAAGCGCCGAGGCGTACCAAACAGTTTTCCTTGCTACTATAGCATTTAGTGGAATTGGTGTCATTATTTCTTTCTTTACTCCTAATGCGAAGGAGCTACTTACCTCTGATGTTGCTGCACTACTTGGGCGAAAGGATATAAAGGGATCTAAAGAGGTGGAAGCAATTCCCTAGTCATGATGAGCACCCTGTGCTGCCTAGAAATGACATAGTTCAATTCACCACATCGCAAGATCCGTACAGGCTCTTACGAGTGTTTGTAATTTTTATGTAATACTCAAATAGAATAATATAGTATTTATTAATCCATTTATTTTCCCTCGGTATGGATTATCTCACGTAGTATAGCATTATATTCTCAATTACTTATCCATTATTAAGGTACAACGTACTTCGCATTAAGTGTACAGTAAAGTACGGGCGTTTGAAGCCTGTTTTATTTCTCCTATTAGGTTTTATATAACGACTCCAGTTTTGATTCATGTACAACACGACGTGCAAAGTACACTCGGGATATTTCATCCCTTACTAAGCACACATTTCGTACCTACAAAGTTGGGACTCGCCCGCTGCTAATCCGAGTGCGGTATCCAAAGTACCGTGTCCATTATCATTTGTAGAACAGATGTAAATCTGTTATACATTAATTTGCGATTCATTAACCTTGCAGTTTTGAATAATATCAAGTTTGCACACATTCAATTTTTAACAAATAATATAGCTAGGCTTCTCATTCGTTGCCTTGGATCCAAAGGATAAGATCCAAGGAACTCTGGGGATGAATGAAGCTTCGCAAATGCATTAGATTTCCTGGTCACAACAAACCTGCCGCATAGGTGTTGTCGATATGATACCGCGTCACTCTTTGGGTATCTTCTCGTTGTGTTGAAATAAATTTCCGAGATTGTCAAGCTTTACTATAGAGACGTAAGGCGCTTCGAAGCCCCATTCAGTAGGACTAAACCCTCTGGTTAAAAGGGGACCTAAGCCTTTATGCTAAACGTTCGCTCTGCTATGTCACTTATAAGAAAATGAACTTTCATGTAAGAATTTAGGATTTTCCTCGTAACTACTTGAGTGCTATAGAATCCAGAGAGTCAAATAAGATGAAAGCCGAATAGTGGGACTTAAAAAGCCTGGCATTAAATGCTACGTCATCGCCCTCCGTACAGTCAATGATTTGCACAAGCTGTCGATTAATCGCTCTCTATAACGCACCCAGAACCAAATATTTTCAAATGACGACAAGGACTTGTATTTTTAACGATTCTTTCTCCACATCGCAGTAAATTTCAAAGCCCGTTAAAATTCTACCCTTTTAGGCATTGTAACCCTTCAACTATCTGAGATAGAGTCCTGTATGCGTCAAGCTGTTATATCAATCAGAGCTTTGGAATTTAGTGGCAATGGGGAGATCAAAGAAGCCAAGATAATAGTTGCTAATTATCAATACGGAATGGCAATTACAAAGTAAATAAAAGGTTATTGGGAATAAAGTTTCTCCCCGGATCTAACTTATTCTTGCTTTCTCTCTTTGCTCTATTTGAAGCTTACCATGGAATTTTATATTCCATGGATCGGATACTCCCGGGCTTGTAGATGCTTGAGGGTAACACAAGAGCCATAAAGGAGTAAGTAATTGAGAGAGACACATGCGTCTTAAGTTCAGGACAATATAATTGGCCGCACATCTCCGATCCGTAGAGTCCCACTTAAACTACATTTGCTAAGAAAATCTTGATTCTTAGTGAGAGGGAAGCCTCTACGGTATTTATACCCCTGTAAACGTAGAAAACGCTCCATGTGGAAGCATTATTGGCGGCCAGTCCTCATTAAGAGCTGCTAATGCGTTGAGGTACTTCCCTGGTTCAGTATTAGCAACTCCTTACGAATGTCTGCGATGATTCATTAGGAGTTTGAAATCCATACTTGCTATTAGCCATCGCCTGCCAAAGGATTCAAGTAACATCATGACAATTTCAACACGTTCCTTACAAGTTGGATCATTATTCTGCCTCCAACATCGGTACTGGACAATTCCAGCTTGGAAGTAAGCATACGGGAGGAACGGTGAACTTGTTGTAGCCTTGAAATGCTCTGCGTTCTTGGAGGATTCTTTTCCGTAATCAATAGCGACGACTGACGTTTCTTCCATGGACTTCAGAATTTTATGCCGTCGAATATCATTTTCGGGGCTGCGTGTTTGCGAAAATTCGTAAAGAATAAAAATAGCGCTGCATCTATTAGGAACGCTTTGGACTAATTGATACATTTTTAAACAGTGATTGATAAAACACAAACCTATGGCAGATCCCAAGCGCTCCACAGTACTTGCCTACCTCTAAGTCCTCATCAGCTAGTAGTGGAAGGAAAGCTTTAAGTGTACGCTCAAGTTGGACAGCATTTGCTGCATTAAAGCTCATATCTGGCGTGGGGTCAAAAACATGCTTGAAAACTCGTCCCGTAAGATGTGCTACTTGGCATTCTCGTGCCATCTGTCCTATGGTGATGTGTGCGGGCGTTGCAAGGATCGGAGCTTCGAGGTCTTCTGTGACGGAACCTCCCAACCATAGCGAGTCTTGGATCGGGAGTGGATCTGGGCCCTCCGGATCATCTGTTCCAAAGAGAGCATCTCCGTTACATAGACCAATGAATCTGTCCAAGTTTACTATAGTCCACCACAGTCTCTTTTCTTCCTCAATGGCCAGTGTATTAACCCTGGCACTCTCGCGCCATGGTTTTCTATGAAGACCTAATACGCGTGCTGATCTTGAGCATGCCGCAACTGATATGTATGCTGCCGTGTGATGGCCATGTCCCAGCTCATAAACAGTGAGTAGAAGCCTGCAATGCACAATATCAAGTGAAATATCGCCTGTTACTTCGAGCAAGTCGATCAGGCTCTTCACGGTAATGTAGAGCGATTATTGCATACTTGTAGTCTCCGTTGATGGCATTTGTTGCATAAGGTAAATGCAGAGACATAGCGCAACGAAATCGGCGCGCGGTTCATCATTCAAGGATGGAAGGGTTCTGTAGAATCTAGATTTGGAAAGCGCAGAGAGCCTTTGATGTGTCCCAGCGAAGAATTCCGCTGAGGCTATCGACATGTTGAGTGAGTCAAGTATCCGTATTGCTTGCATTCGCACTGCAATGTCTATAGTGGGTTGGCGGAAGGATTCGTGGCTTAGAGGGTCAATACCGGACACGGATATCGCAAAGCCTAGGGCTGGAAGTTCAAACCCAGTCCTCTGCGTCGCTTCGCCTACCCTACTCCCAAGATCGGCGAGAAAAATTGGGCTGAACTGTGTCCTCTTCATATACACAGGTTTTACGCAACCTACAGAACTATTCGTTATGACAAATTCCCCCTCTTCTTTCTTGAGAAGGTGTGTACCTACCGAAAGCAGGTTGCGCAAGCTGGCCGGACCCTATCACACTTTCGTTTCCCATGCTTACAGGAAGCGCACGCGTTCATCGTTCGGGAGGCTGTTGCTGTGTCTCGCTTGGTTGGGACCTTTCATCTGAGGTTTCGAAAGATGGGATGGTAAGGGGTCGATGCTCGTCTGAGGCGATGTAAAAGTGAGACACGGCAATCAAGCCTCGGCGACGGTGCATGCGGCGCGGACGGGGGTCATCCCTAGCCCGCATGATGGGGATAAGCAGAGCCTGCAGCTAGGAAGACCGTGGGCAATACTTCCGCTTGCCCAAACATTCCCACTTTTTCAGTTATTGGAGTCCTGACAAATGGGCCGCAAGTCTTTGTACGACAATACCATGAAAGAGTGAAACAGGTCATAGTATAATAAAACATGAAGGGACACAGATAAAATCAGGCCACCGTTGCGGTGTAATATACTTCTTGCTCTACAGATGTTCTTCAGAGATGTTTGTGTGGCGCACCCAGACTTATACCTGTGTGTTCCCAAGCCAGGCTCCACTTGAAGGGATCTGGGCGCGACAGGTCTTGAATATCATGAACTGACGAGTCTTCAAGGCGTGGAAGAAGGTAATAAATATTTAGAAAGGCTGAGAAAGGCTGGATGTCAGTCACCGGGTCTCAGATAAATTTCGAACGTAATTGTATTTATCTAATTGCGACCAATTTTGATTTTAGGTCCAATTGCGCCGGTTTAGATACAATATTTTTGGAGAGGCCTCCGTATCAGACCACGACGTAGTCAAGGCGATAAGTTGAGACTGGCGTAGCAAGTTCACGTATTCGGATTGCATCTTTCCTGCCTTAGAGAAAGTCCCTCCTAATATGATACACCACAAGAAGACATTTCTATGAACAGACCACGATGCATCATCTTTTGTACAATGCAAAACCCACAGCAGTCTCTTTGATACTTGAGAAGGGATGAAAGAGCTTGTCCACACATACGTGAAAAGCATATAAGCAGAGAGATATAATGTAAGCACGCAGCTGTTCAATATTCCAGAGCCAGGATCTGTCATTCACAAAAACCAGTAAAGTCGTGACTCGATCGACGCTTGCTGGTTGCCCAAACGGGTCACTAATACAGGGTCTGAGCGATCTATGTGTGAACTCTCAATAAAATGTTGCAGTCCGTGTATATCCTCGATCACTTCAACCATTGCATCTCCAAGGGTTTGCCTCAATGGCTGAAAACCAGATGGAAGAATATATAGAGATAGATTAATCGGGTCACGCCTCCAATACAACTCTGAGAAACTGTTATGGCTTAGTGCACGCTGGGAGCCGGTGATCCAAGCTGCCAGAAGGTCTTGCCAAAAAATTGCACTATTTTTAAGTTAGGTAGTAATACAAGAAGTAATACATATTAACGCACCGCTTGATACCGTCACTTAAATATATATGCTCGGACTCGCAACGATGTAATAATCGCAAGATACCGTCAAGATGAATTTGAACTTCAGATCGGGCTACCAGCCGCCACTATATTTGCAAATCAGTTTCAGGATTCTTGAGTTATGGTCTGTAGCTCTAACCTCAACGCCAATAAGTAATAGAATCGCCCCCATAATTCTTGAAATAGAGGAGTTTAATGTATGTGTGATACTTTGATTAATGTGATATATTGTATTGCTTTTGTATATTAGACATTCCTTATTAATCTGATATTCATTTTCTGCAAATGCAAGAACCAGCATAATAGCATTTGAGAGAGCCGGGTCACTAAAGCCTCGATGAGTTTACGGGGAGGCTCTGAAACGGATCCAGTTCATATATAGCAACCGATGATGCCATTGGATTTAGGACGTAGTTGATAGCAATCTGCTGTTCCTGATTGAACACGAAGGGACGGAAGTTTGTGCCTGCTTGAGCGAGTCTCTTCCATTGTGTTCTTATGACCTTTTTCCTGCTGTGAGATCGAATAGCCCGTTGAGTCCTTCGAGATTTCATGGTTTGAGGATCTTGAAAAGTTATGAACTCATATTCGACATTCGACAGATCACCGATATCCTCCGGAATAGAAGGTTCATTCATACCAGATTCGGTATATGTGATTTTGTCAGTCATTCTGATTGTATCGCACGTCAGACTGCCAGCACCCACAGACCAACCGTACTTAAAAAGCCCTTATATACAGGAGAATGTCCTGCCTCGCTCGCATATTTGTGGCACTTGCGCAAGCACTACAGTAGGATAGAAATCGTTTGTTCTACGTGGTGCGGACAAGGGTACGTCCTGGTCCGCACAGTAGTGATGAAATAGCGTGAATTATCGCCTTTTGTTCAGGTACTGACATATCCATGCACTGATCCCGCGACAAATCATCAAACTTACTGTATACAGCAGAATTACAGCATACCTTTGATTACTCAACATCTTATATCAATTAATAATTCTTTACTGCCAGTGTCAAATTCTTCGCTTCAGCAAACGATCGCCCTTTTGCCCACAATCGATAATACCGTTACAATCTGTTTTACTAGCACTACAGGGATAAACGCGTGTGACACTCGCGATAAGCGATTCTCTAATTGGTTGCGCTGGCTATGCGGATCGATTGAGGGTATAACTACAGCGAGACTCTGCCATGTATCGTCGTTCTTATTCGTCTGGCGGCATTTCAACGACTGAATTTCATCGCTGATAACAGGTCTGTCAAGAAGGTCGCCGTAACTGGCACCAGTAGCAACCTAGGCGAAAAGGTTTCGCCCACTGCTCAAATCGGGATCGAAGATTGTCGCAATTACTCGTAAGATCATTAGATCTACATTTCTCCAAGAGTTGAATATCGAAGGAACGGACTACTATTCCCATTTTATCAAGTCGCTCTTTCAGGACCAAGGCTCTGTCATTTCCCTCGTCACTACCTCAGGGGTCATGGAGGAAATGACAATAGTCGATGCTACAGCAGCTACCGGCGTTAAGTGATAGGTGCTATCTGAATTTGGGCATGATACCACAGACTCGCATGAAGATAAATTGCTTCTCATATTGCAGGAAAAGATCACATTGTAGATTACTTACGCTTGTAATAGAAGGATGGATTGAGCTAGCATTCATAGACGGTCCATTTTCGACTGGGGTTTCGAACCCAGTCTTCTAGGATACGACTTGCAAAACAATACAACAAGAATTTGGGACAATTTGAACAATAAATTCAGCATGACCATCTTATAAGCGATTGCGTTTGCTGTATTACAAATCTTATCAGGTCGTGGAACAAGTGAAAAGGCCAGGAATCGGTACACCCGTATCTCGACCGTGATTACGACGCAGAATAGGATTTCAGCAGGGTTGGACAGCGTCAGTGCTACCAAATTTGCCGTGAATCGCATCAATAGTGCATATGGCAAGCATTTTGGAGAGCAGAAGACTATAGCTTCCAGGGGGGATACTTTTGATCTTCAACATAATTAAGCTAGCCAAGTCATTATGCTGAAAATATCTAACTGTAAAATCTACCCTACTCTATAGTTAGAATGTATAACCCAACAGCAGCAATAACAGAGAGAAGTTACATATACCTTGTTGTGAGACCGGTTGCTACTTTGCAATGAGCGAGAATAAAGAAGACATTAATAAATCTTAAATGTTTTGAATAAAAATAAAAATAAATATTATGAGGATTTTCTTGGGCCATCACACACGTATTGTCGGAGGTCATTGACACGAATATGCCAAAGTTAGCCCACTGATATTGCAGAACGAAAATAGTAAGAATTTGAGTTAGTGCCGTAGCTAGGCATCATCTACTAACTTATGTGGTAATTATAATGTCATAACCCATCTTATATATGCCTTTCTTGATGTGCTAATCTTTTCTTATATAACCAAATTTAACGCAATGAGGTCCCACTTATAAGCTCTTATTTATTATCAACATATAAAAAGAATATTCCTTATTGTACTACTCCAGAAGCCCAATCTCTTCCAACGGCCACTGCAACCACTGTCGCCATTCTTCATCTAACTGGTTATAGATGCGAGATAAAAGTATCTTTGGAACACCAACCATATACCAATTAACCTCCAATGACTGAAGCAAAATACAGTAATGAGCTAGCAATACCAGCATAGCTGGATCCCTATCTTTGAGTGACGTCAAATAGTCTTGAGAAACCCGCGCAGGCCAGATATGCAATGTTGCGAAGAGGCTACATACCCCACTAGATTTCGCCGCTTGTGCTTTCGAAAACGCTCTTGTGAGTTCTAAAAGTGCTCCGGGGAACGGTGAGAGATATCCTTCGGAAAGTCTTTGTCCAATTGAATTTTTGCCAAAAAAAGAAATCTCGGAAAGGTGTAAGAAACGTCGAGAAATTTCAGGGTCTTCAGGACAGGGTTGTGCATAGTCCTTACGCCCTGTTATCAAAGATGCTAGAGGTCCCTTGTTCATAAATGACCCAACGCTCCTAAATATTGTACAACTGCCTCGAATGACTTCAAGCCAATCCGGTAGACCCGACTCGTGTTTCCCCTTCACAATAATCAAGGTCTCATTTTGCTCCGCTGATGCGAAGTAGTGTATTATAAGAAGCTGTGAAAAGGAGATCAGGGCGTCGATGTTGTATTCGTTCGGATTCGCAATAGCCGAGCGATATTCTGGTAGTGCTTTGCTTTGATGGTACGTTGCTATCAACTGGTATCGTTTTCTCTCTAGCGGGTTCAAATAAGCAAAGTGTAATGCTGAGCATGCTAGTATACCGTGCTTCAAGAAAGAGTGGCTATATGCTAATTGCAATCCTTTTGTTTGCCAAAATTGTGTGCTCACCGGGTTGTGGTCAAGGCTTAAAGATGTAAAGTTCTCGAATTGATCGAGAAGAGCACTGTCCTTTGAACTCCATTCCAGTTCAGATCTAAGTGAAGCCTCTGGGCTACTTATTTCCGCACTGAAATCGGTGTTGTTCCCTTTGAAGATTCGCTTTGGATCGTCAATAGCCGTAGAGCTTCCATTTACTATGAAGTATCTTAGCTGGTTACCTCGAAAGAGAGTTTGCAAGGAAACCGGATGCCCCTGGATGCCATCCACTGTCTCGCCGCTGTGCATTGCAGCCCAATGACTCTTCATCCGCTTGACGGTAATACAGAGATGGCCACACCTCTTCACAGCGCAGGCGAGGCCACTTTCGGTGCGCAAGAAAGGAACAGGGCTTTGGTCGGGCGCAGGTAGATTGACCTCTCGAGGATTGACAAGATCCAGGCTTTCAGCATAGTCCAAGAGCTTCTGACGATCTGAACGATATATGTGGTGGAGATCTTTGAGATGACGAGAGATTGCTGAGGGTTGTATTGCATAACGACATTCTTTACATATCAAGACTCGGAGAATGGCGTGGTAGTAGAGCAGTTGAGGCTGCTGAGACACAGCCGAACGGATGGCATGGACTGGTAGAGAATCAACCATTGCTGGCCCCCTATTTGATTAGATTTGATGTGGCTCGGTCTGGTCGAGCATTGCCTGGTTTCGCTCGGCTTCCCTGTGCTTGGTTTGGATTTCAACCGCCAAGATGCTTTCAAAGTTCCTGAAATGAAGGAAACAAAGGAAATTTCGAGGGTTTGGAGTAGAACAGCTGGTGCTGTTCCAACTGAGTTGAGTTAAGCAGCCAAGTGGCAAGTCCATGACAAGGGGCCCATGCTCAAATTTAAGCCCGGCATGCTTCTCGCTAAGCAAATCGATGGTGCCGTTCTCTGTTCTGGTTGGCTGTATATTCGCTTGTCGTAGGTCAAGCTCTTGAATTGCTCCGGAGCGAGGACGCGCATATTCTGGTGGGCTTTGCCCGATACCGATTTTACTGTAACATCAACCAAAGTGGAAGAGGCCTCAACATAGGTTGCTTTGGTTTTAGTTTGGCCAAGCTAAGTATAGCTTACTGATGGGCAGCATGATTGAAAATCAATTGCCATTAATATCTTTCTCCATCTTTCTCAAATTGCCCTTCTATTTGATATAATATCATAATCCCACCGCTCGCAATAATTTTCTCTCCAATTTGTCTCATTTCTTATTTGATTTTTCTCTTCCAGCGCAGCAACTACACGAATAACTATTGTGAAACAAAACCCAATTCAATTATTGTCATCCAATACTTATCTACTCAGACACTCAGGATGCACAACATTGCCATTATTGGCGGTAATTTTGCTGGAATTCCTACAGCACATTATCTTCTTCGCCATGTCCTGCCCATTCTTAATTCGGCAAATGACGATAAATCTGAGTACAAAGTAACACTTATATCAGCTTCAGATCATACATTCTTCAAAATTTTGGCTCCACGGGTTATAGGCTCTGCCGAAACAGTGCCTCTTGAAAAACTATTTGCTTCAATCCCTGAGGCTTTCAGCCAATATAAAACCTCGGAGTTTAGCTTTGTTCAAGGAGAAGCAGTACATGTTGATGAGTCGGCAAAAACAGTGACTATCTGCGACCCAAACAGCCCAAATAAAAAATCGGTGCAATACGACTCGTTGGTAATCGCTACAGGAACAACCGGCAAAAATCCTTTATGGACCTTCCATGGGGACCACGAGAAGACAGCAAGAGCATTTGATGACATACGTAAACTCCTTCCCAAAGCCAAAAAGGTTCTGGTCGCTGGCGGTGGTCCTTCCGGAATCGAAACGGCCGGAGAGATTGCCTATAATTATAAGTCAATTGACATCACACTGCTTTCTGGAGGCACTCGTCTGCTTCCTCGATTGCAACACCCTCGTATTTCCAAGAGCGCGGAAGCAAAGCTCTCATCACTCAGCGTGAAAACAATACACAATCTCAAAGTAATCTCTTCCATACAACGGTCGGATGGCAAAACCTTACTGAAATTGAGTGATGGCAGCGATGAAACGGTGGACATATATATTGACGCCACTGGGGGGATACCCAACACTAGCTTTCTCCCACCGGCCTGGCTTGATGAAAGAAAACGTGTTGCAACAGATCCAAGCACGCTTCGTGCGACTCAAGCTCCAGTTGGGATCTACAGCATCGGGGATGTAGCGTCCTACTCTAAATCTAACGCGATAGATGCCTCAAGGGCTGTCCCCCCTCTGGGTTATTCGATCTGGTCCGATTTACGCAACGCAAATGGGGTAGAACACCAGCTCGGTTCAACAGCAGCCGTATTGACTGAAAAGAGGTATAAGCAAATCGAAGCAGATATGCAAGTTGTTCCTATTGGCCCAAACGGTGGTGTGGGCGTTATTTTTGGCTGGCAGATTCCGAGTTTCTTCGTCTGGTTATTGAAAGCGAGGACTTTTCTAGAGGAGAGAGCACCAGGTTTTGCGACTGGTACATCGGTTATGAAGGCTTAACAGGATGCAAAGGACGTCTCAATCTCAGGAGTTTCCTGAACGGTATGCTGCTGCCGCTGCCTCTGCCTAAGCCACGAGCATCTTAGACTAATCGGAGGACTCTACAATGTCTTTCACAAAATATTCTTTTGAACTCAGTCATCTCCTACCACTTTTTGAACGTGTTTTGTCAATGTTAGATAGCGCGTTTGTAAGTGTGATCTATTGGTGTATGGAATCCACGGGAGAGCAACCAGGAAGATGAAGGTGATGTGTAGTGGTTGAATCTATGGAAGAGAGGCTACGCGCTGGGGATACAAATACCCCAGTGTGGGTCACGTGATATGATCTATATTTATTCCTGTTAGATTTACGATTCTAGCCAATCGGGTACGTCTAGTACCATTAGGTAAGCAGGTTGGTGGGAAAGTATGAAGGGAAATCAGATATATTGAATCAACTGTACAGAGCTCAAAACTAATGGAAAACCTGCCCATATAACCTCCACTGTTCTGTCTAAGGCATATAACTCATCCATACGGATACGTCGATCCCATAGGGATAAGTCGATCCCGTACAGGTGGAAACAGTACCTAATACTTAGATGGTTAGCTCGAGCAAGGCGTGGAACAGCAGTTACGTGTCAGAAACGATTGCTGACTAATCTGACTGCAACAGGAATAGTGCTACAATACATATCATGTGACCATCATGTGACAGTCACGTGCTAATCACGTGGTTGATTCTATTGTTTGAGTCTTGACAAATTAAGTAAACATTCTAGGAGGTCGGGCTCCTTGGTATCAGGACTCAAATAATAGTGTCTTATGCAATTTGGCTAGAACTCAAGTCGCACGGACTCGTATTGCAGGATAACTATATTTCCAATAACTCAATTCAAGAATTAAGCTAATTAATAACACTAAAAGCTCAATGACGGGTTCACGACTGATACTCAATGGACCGATGCGCGTCCCTTACATAATGGTTTTAAGATCTAACACGGCACTTCCATTGGCCTATCTGCCTACCTAGAAAGTCATGATTTAATAGCCTATAATTACTGTGGGTCCACTTCTACACGTAGTACAGCACCTTGAGAGTGGAATACTGTTGTGTAGAATAGTGGTTGATTGATATAAAGGAAATAAGGATAGAAACCTCTAATATTCATATCCTCTCCATATGACTAATCAAGACTAGCGTGTTAATCACGTGTTGTCCCATACAGATTGTGATACCAGCAGTTACTAGAGAAGGAGTGAGTTCTTAATAGTAACAAGCTTCTCTAGACTTTATTTCCCGTTTTGGTTTCTTGTGGTGTCCTTTAGTATATCAAATATTTACCTCTATAGCAATGATATCTCTAACACTAGTTGGATTTGGGAGTAGGGTAAGAGTAACATCTTTATAACAAAGAGTTTTAATAGCTTTCTTTGACCTCTTCTAGATCTATAGGTTCGTCGTCTAAGTCTATCCTATCCTCGTTGTTGCTATTGTCCGGGGTTAGATTGGCCGGCTTCGTGACTTTGATGTTCCTTTCAATATATACTAGCGCTCCGGGCCGAGAAGCTCTATACGAAGAGATAAGAATTAGAGATGCAAGCTGTAATCGCTGTCGACTATCGGGAGAGATCGAGACGTTTGAAACCCAATATTAATCGAGTGCAATATAGACATTATTAATATTCATAACCATTTTCTTATACATAGAAAGGTCTAAGTCATATTTCTTAGTCAGCTCTCCGTTAATGTACTATTATATACCTATTGGTATTTGTTTATAAAGGACATAGAACTTAGTATATTATTAATATTATCCCTAATTTTAGAATAAAAACTTTGAATAATACATTTTCGGCGGAGTATACGCCACTACCTAAAGTACTGGAATACGCTACAATGTTTCTGTATTCTAGGGTAATTATCTAAGACCTACTTTAAGAACGTTAAGAATTTAAGCCTGTCTTCTTTATGGAACTCATGGTGTCTATAACTTATAATTAATAATTTCTTACCGTTTAAGGGTATATATAAAATCTCACCGGCTCCACTTCTTCTTAAATCTGTTAATATTGTTTGTTGTAGAGGGAGTATGTTTCTTCTTCTAGAATCCTTTCTTAATAAGACGTTAACGGTGCTGTCGGTAATACTCGGGAGTAAATTTAGTATTCGGAAGTCTTTCGACTCTTATATTAATACTATTACTTGTCCAGCCTAAAGAGTAACTAGGGACAAATTGTATAATAGCGATTAGTAGTACGTAAATGCGCTGGAGTTGGATTATAAAAGACGATAGAGAGTGATAGTAGTACAACTAGAGTATTCGAGAAGACGTAGAGGCGATTACAGGGGCTGCAATGACTGTAAGAAGGAGATAACACGGTGTTATGAGCAGAGTAGTAGAGAGGATGATGTTGTCCAGATGTAGTCATCATTATAATATTGGAAGACATGGCAAAACCTGTTAGTAGATTCTCTCCTCTGGATGATTCAAGCAGCAAGTTTTGAAGGGAATTGCAATTCAAGGACAAAAGAGGTCATCCCATCTCCGGGGATCTCAAGCAAGCAGGGGATTCGTTGGTGGCTGACGAGGCTAACTCGCTTGCACCCATTCGTGCAACCTAAGGTTGGGACCATCGCCGCATAAAACAGCGACCAAAGCCGCTGAATTCGGCAGCCTTTTTGCACCTGAATCTTGCGTTTGATTGTAATCTTTCTCTAAACTTGATTTTTTTTTCTTTAATCCTGAAACATCCAACACTTGTAGAGAGGTCGTTATTTTTATAAGGTTCAAGGAAAACCCCTTTCCGGGACATCTAGTAATTAAGACTGCCTACTATTGATGGTAGTGCATCTCCAGTAGGGACAATGAAGTCATTAAGAAGCTACAGATAATTATCAAGGTTGGAGTAATAAATGTGGAATTTGACGAAACATGGTTAGCTATTGCGAATGCCCAACACAGTTTGAGAACGTATAAAGAGAGTGTCAGTATAGGGGCTATACTTACTACGCATCTAGAGCTGGGCTAGTCTTCAGCAGCAATATCCCGTACTTTTCAGCGTGAAATAAATGACGTAAGTTTCGATTTAATCAGGCAATTAAACTTTACAAACCCCCAATTAAGCAACGGTAGATTTGTCTAAGGATTTTGAGCGATAGCAATATCCTAATAGATGCTTCGCCAACCAAAGAAGCTCCCAGAATTTTACAACCAACTAAGCCACCTAATGGAGTTTTACCTGACCAAGGTTTCTCACCTTCAACAATTGGTACTCAGTTCTATAGCAAGGTCAGATCTCACGGTCCTTTGATTGAGAGGTATCAAATTCGGAGGATGATGAGGGAGGGGGTTGAAGATCCGGCAATAGAGAGCGCTGCTTCGGCATTGGCTAGTTATCTGTACATGAATGGTTGTAAAATGAGAGACAGACATGGGTATGAAATTATACGGGGCTTGGAGATGGGAAGAATAAGCACTACACTTAGTATATCTCAATTTAGAAAATGCTGAATGCCCGAGTGTTAAAAGAGTGACATATTTGTAGATGTCAGGATTACCAATACCAGTGATGCGATGTCCAAGATTTTTCTTTCTGGCCACGCTGTGAAGGTAATGGAAGGCAGGCTCGCTCTTGCTCATTTTAGCTCTCTTTAGAAAGAGAAAATTTATATATTACCACTAGAATACATAATACAGTTTTTCGTAGCCCTTTAAGATAGCAGCTGAATTGGTTGAATTTAGCTGCTTTAACCGATGGACTTTCATGTATCAGATTAGGGCTGCGCGAGCAAACTATCCAGTTCTAATTCTCTCTGCTTCTGCCTCATAAGCTATATCGATATCTTCTGTCCAGATCCACTGCATGCGATCCTTTAAATGATTTCTAATTTTCGGTACACACTCATCAAATGATTTCCCTAACATATCTTCAGTTTGCATCTCATATACCCTCCCTGCTTGTCTCGCCGTTCTCTGAGCTTTTTGGGCTCTCGGAAGTCGAATAGACTGATACGCTTGTGTCCACTGATTTAAATTCCCTTTGGTTTGGCTTTGTGTTGATCGGAGATAATCTTGGACCGCTCGTCCCAAGATGTAGCCATCTTCAATTGCTTGACCTGCTCCGGCACCTAATAGCATGTCAGTAACCAATCTTTGCACTTGTCCTTATGAAAACCGACCTTGGTGGGGAAGCATAGCATGTGACGCATCTCCCATCAATACGACCTTTCCACCAAACCAAACCCATTGTTCTAATGGATCCCGGTCGTTCAGTAGCCACTTGCTCGGATGCGGTCCCATTAGACTTAGTGTTTGCCTCACAGTCTCTTCAAATCCCTCAAAGTGCTTCATGACCTCTGCTCTGGTCCCTGTTGCAGTCCAACTTTCCTTAAGAGTGCCCAAATCATTCTTGTCAGTTGCTACAAAAGCGACAATGTTCAGTGTCTTGTTTTGGCTGATTGGAAACATTAGACAATGTCTGTCTTTTCCCAGCCAGCTCGCAGAATAAGTAGGTAGCCGCCAGAAGGACTCCACCTCGCTGATGGGTACCAAACCACGAAATGCAATTCGACCGCTATAGGTGGGGTTGTCGGCAACGAACTGGGCCCGAACGGAGGAATTGATACCATCGCAGCCCACAACAAGGTTGGCTGTGACATCTGTGCCATCCTCAAATCTGACGATGACTTTGCCACTCTCTTCCTGTACGACAATGAGCTTGACATATTCAAAAGAAAGGTGTATATAGACTTGCGACTAGACTCTGGCAGCGTTTATTTGTATGCAGCGTAGCTGCCTGCCTATTCTTAATGGCATTCACTAGAAGGTCTAAGAACTCTGATCGCTGCACAGGTAGCTGACGGATAGGCTTCTTATCGTCTATCGGAACGGTTACAATATCACCACCATCATCCCAGCGTCTGAACGATATCCAAACGCCATTGCGGTCTCCTGCGATATTATTGGTAGCGTCTCCTAGGCCGATCTTGTGCAACAACCGGGCGGCATTCACCCCAATGCCAATACCAGCTCCGATTTCCTTATATTGTGATGCTTGCTCGTAAACATGTATCTCAACATTCCCAAAAGTGGCGCAATGGTGGTGCAACGATAAGGCTGCAAACAAGCCACCGATCCCCCCCCCAATAATGGCGATAACAAAGGTCTTTTCTTCTAGTGATGGCATGATTTCCGTTGCTGACGAAAATTTAGAGAAGGTATGGTTTAATCTGGTGGCTGCGCAGCCCTCAGGGCCTAAAGATTGGTCTTTATATGATCTCTCTTTCTACTCTCTACATGCGTACTACAGGAATGCATCATACCCCTTGCTGGAGACGGTAATGCCGTACGAGAGTAAGCGAATTGTCCCCGGATTCCCGTTACCCCTAATCTCTAAGCGGCCAAAGCGACGGATGCTTTGTCCCTGGAATTCGCTAAGAGCGTCCCCGGATCTCCGGACTTATTCCCAAAGCGTCGGAATCGCAAACCGCTAACGACTTTCAGAAGAAACCGGCTTCTGCTGGCTGTTAAAAAGCTCCCCGGCATGGTTGCATTATGAGCTTGGATAAACGTGGAGGCACAATGGATTCTACTAGTTCCTGTCAGATATTGGCCAATCTTGTGTGAAGAATTGACTTCGTGATCTGTCCGCAGCCTATAAACAACCTCCTGACCTTCCCCAGATTTCCCCAGATTTCCCTGGCAAACTCACAGTCTCTGTCTACTTGTATAATCATTTCAATTACCTAAATATGAAGGACAATAAGCTAGAAGACATCGAAGGCACGCTTCATCTCGAGAGTGTAGCTGAGAGACGGGATGAGAAGTCTGAGCTGGGTCTCAAGCTCGACAAGCACGGCTTCCCCCTAGTGCCGCAGCCTTCTGACCATAAGATCGACCCTTTGAACTGGAGTCCATGGCTCAAGATAGCTGTTCTGACACAGATCTCTGCCATCTCATTCCTTTCCCTCCTTGCCGCTTCTCTGATTGTAAGGTTCCCACAAGTGTACGGCGATATTATATATGCTGATGTTGCCAATAGACACCGGCATTTCAGCCACTCTCAATATTCCTGCATCAAAATTTGGTGCAGACGGCCTATGTTACGAGTATCTTCATTCTCTGTACAGGTTGTGCTCCTCTGATATGGAATCCAATCGCCAACGTTTACGGTCGTCGCCCTGTATATATCATGACGTTGGTGCTGGCGGTCGCGACTTCTGGAGCATCCGGTGGCGCACCTAATTATTCCAGTCTTCTTGCTCTCCGTGCTTTAAACGGTGTTGGTGCTGGGGCACCTGGTGGATTGGGATCCGCAACCGTCTGCGATCTATTTTTCCAACATGAGCGCGGCCTCTATATGGGTATATTTACGGTCGCCCTGATAACTGGTGGCCATATCGCTCCTGTGATTGGAGGTTATATTGATAAGAATCTTCAATGGCAATGGTGCTTCTATGTGCCTTCTATCTTGGGAGGGGCTTTACTGATCATCATCATCTTCTGTCTCCCAGAAACCTTATATCCAAGATCTACCGAGGCACTTGCAATGCCGCAGCGTACCTATAGACAGAATATGATGATGTACGGCGACGTTCATCCGAATAGAAAGCTAAAAATGGTAGATTTTGTACGCCCTCTACAGATGCTGAAGTATCCTAGCGTTCTGTTTCCAGCACTCTATTATTCCGTCAGTTTCGGATATGGCAGCATACTGTTTATTATCACTTCTGCCAACCTTTTTCGGGCAGTGTATCACTTCCAACCATACCAAACTGGTCTCCTACTTGGTATTCCTCTTACCGTCGGTACGCTATTGGGAGAGCTTGTATCTGGTGGTTTCTCTGACTGGGTGAGATATAAACGAGCAAGGGCAACAGAATCAGTCGGCAGGCCTGAAGATCGTTTGCTGGCTTTATTTCCGGCTTTAATCCTCACTCCCCTCGGCATTATCATAGAAGGAGTGTGTCTCCAGAAAAAGATCCATTGGGTTGGGACTGGCCTAGGTATCGGCATTGCTAGTTTTGGTCTTCAGGTCGCTACAACTGTTATTTATGCCTACACTTGTGAAGTAGGTCCCCTCTCACACCCTAAATTGTATCTTAAAAATTTTAAATGCTCTAGTACGCTAATATCATGTAGTGTTACAAGCCCCAAGCGGCGGAAGTCGGGGCAGTCCTCAATTTTGGACGCAACATGTTCAGTTTCCCACTTGGTTTCTACGTGATTCCGTTAAGTACAAAGATTGGAATACAAGATACTTGGATACTATGGGCGATGCTCAATGTCTTATTTTTTCTTCCAATGCTTGCCTTGATGTGGAAAGGAGAGAAATGGCGACTCGCGTTAGGACTGCCGAAATTTCATCGGGACTTGTAGTTGTAACGAAATCTGGGCTGATATTAACGATTTTAATAATATCAAAATTCTGTTCTTTCTTCTAAATATTGAAAATTGAACTCTTTTATGGCTATTGATCAATATTGAGACTGATCCAGGTTTATGAATGCTAAGCGGCGGAGGCTGCCTGCTTTTCAATGTTCCCTTCCTCCACCTCACTTCACATCTAACAATTCAAAGCAGTATTCAACTATTTTTTGTGACACTAGCCACCCGAGTTATTATCCTTTAGGGCTATCGTCAGGGGTTCTATCTCCCCGATATCCCGCTCTCCGCGTAAATCCGACTGTCTATTCTTCCTCCGTCCCTGAATTTAACAGTGGAGATCAAATGAATTCATTCGATATTTAAAAGCGCCACTTTCTCCAAATATCATAGCTATTTTCTCTTTTCAAACTTTGGTTCCAAATCTACAACCAACCATTATCAAAATGCAGTTCAAAATTGCCCTCGAGGAGTGTTGGACTATTCCAGAGGAGCTTGTGAACAATAATCCTTCAAAATTTATGGCCGCGGGCAAAGGTGATGATTTGACTGCCAACTTGCTTGATATTCACGGCCAGCGCCTGCAACAAATGGATGAGAATGGCGTAGAGTTTATGATCCTCTCCTTCAACGCCGCTGGGTGCCAGGGCATTTCAGACAGTGCAGCCGCAGAGGCTCAAGCTACGCTCGCCAACGATAGGCTTGAAGTAGAGGTACTAAAGAATCCTACGCGCTTTGCAGCCTTTGCAGCCTTGAGTATGCATAATCCAACCCAGGCGGCAGAGGAGCTAAGACGTTGTATGACGCAAAAAACTGGCTTTTTAGGAGCACTTTTGAATGATTTTCAGAGCTCAGGGGAGGATGGGAACACAATGCTCTTTTATGACCTACCACAATACGACGTGTTTTGGAAGACAGCAGCGGAGCTCAAGGCCCCCGTTTATATGCATCCTAGACTTCCGACACCGTTGATTCACGAACAGATGTGGAAAGACAGGCCATGGCTGAACTTTTCGGCCCTGGGTTATGCAGATAGATTGAATATGCATGTTTTAGGTATCGTCACTGCTGGTGTCTTGGATCGCTTTCCGGACTTGACTTTGATTATTGGGCACATGGGAGAGCATATGTAAGTCTCTTGAATGGGCCTCTGCCTTTCGTCTCTATATCGTATAGAGTTTAGTGACCTAACTAGATGTAATACACAGTCCATACGACTTGTATCGCATCGACCACAAGCTTGATAGAGCGCGCTTTCCAAACATGCCGATGCGCAAAGACAAGCTCATCCGAGATTATTTTGGGTCACAGGTCTTTATTACGACGAGTGGGCACTTTTCAACACCAGCTTTAATGTGTGCCATGGGCGAAATCGGAGCTCAGAGCATCATGTTTAGTATTGACTATCCCTTCGAGAGTATCCCTAATGGTTGCGCGTGGTGGGATGAGCATGTACCCTTAAACCAGCATGATCTTGTAAATATTGGACGGAACAATTGTATCAAGTTATTTGATAGGTTGACGCGGGCACCCCATAATCTGCGTCTTAAGACGCCGTGGGAATGCGGGGTAGGAGGATTAAGAGATGGAGAAGTTACATATGGTATGTACAACAAGAATTGGAGCCGACGTTTGGTAAAGCAGTAGAGAAAGGCCTGCAGTTTGCTTGGTAATTGTAACCTGGTGCCGAGTTATTTCCAACTTATAATCAGTTGTAAATAACATTGACATTGAGGTAGCTCGCACAGCTTAGATAGTCTAGTTAGATTATATAGGCAAACAGACCCTGGAACTACTTCCATAGAACACCCAGCCTTAACCGTAGTAAGAAGAAAAGGGCAAAGGACCAACGAAATATAGCGGTAAGAAGTTGGTTGGTGGAACTGGACTCCCAACCAACATGCAGCTAATCCGAGAGCATCTATCCAACAAAGCCCCCTGCAAGCTTATCTCCCCGGCGAGTAGTTGGGTCTGTGCGGGTTTTTAGCGCTTTTGACCATGTGTGCATGACCCCGCAAAATCCGGGTGTGTATCAAGCTTACCTGAGAAGTTGCAAAAGTTACAGCTCCCATTTTATAAATCATATTGAAATATTGGCATGGAAAAGATTGATGACAGCTCTCGCAGACGCATCGATCTTCAAGATGTCAACGGAAGACCCGGGACGGCTTTGTTCCGACACAAAAATGGCACAGAGCCAAAAATACACCCTCAGAAGCGGCGCAGAGTGCTTGTAGCATGCGTAAGTTGCAGGGCTAGAAAGACGAAGTGTGACGCCAAAAAGCCAACATGTTCTACATGTATGGCAGCGGGTGAGGTCTGTGATTACGCAGCTGAAGGGATCCATACTAGTACCAAGGTCCTTATTGACAAAGAGTTGGTGATTTATGTCTCAATCCCAATGAATAAGTTTGACCGTTTTGAATAGTTATCTTCGCTCTATAGAGCAGAGATTGGAGTCGCTTGAGAAGAGAGGTATCATTCCTTCACATTCTGGAGACGATTCTTCTGATTCACAGAATCATCTTGGGTCGCAATTCCAACCTCGTGTTAGCCAAACACCACAACAGACATCCACCCTTTCCATTACTTCGTCATCTCAACATACCTTGTCTGGTGCAAGTTCCGTACTTGCCACTGCGGATCCTGATGTTTTTCTTGGTGGTGATTCAGGTGTCTCATTTACGCAACTAATCCTGAATGCCATGAATGGAAGGGATGCCGACACACTCAAAACGCAACCGTTCTCGCAGAGGAGGCTTGAAAAGCACGCCCCATCGCAGACAGATATTTTCGCTCTTCCACCTGATGCAGTGGAGCTCATGGATTTATTTTTTGATTTCCATTTTGGACTTTCACCCATCTTTCATGAACCAACAGCCCGTGCTGCATTCAATATGATTGTCGAAGGCGATGCGTGTTATAGACAAGAGAATTGCTATACTCTTTCTATCATGTATATGATATTTGCAATCTCAGCCTCTCATCGCCGAATGCCTACAGAGCCTATGGCCAGAGCTCGATCATTTTATAACACCGCAATATTGCTAATAAAGCCGACAATATTAGAAGACTGGAATATCGAAAAAGTACAAACTTTGTTACTTGGAGCTCGATACTTGCAAAGCTCGAATTCACCGGATGAGTGTTGGAACATTCTAGGTCTCGCTATTCGGATTGCATATGGCTTGGAATTGCACCGCCCCCCTAACGACGTACTTGATCACATCACCAAAGAAACTCGAAAGAGAGTATGGTATGCCTGTTTTGGGTTGGATAAGCTCGTGAGCATGATATATGGGCGGCCCGCTGCAACTTCAACATCAACATTTACTACCCCGCTTCCAGAAGATCTTGACGATGATTGTATTCAAGCTAGCAGGATACTATATCCTATGCCTCGGGGGCCATCTATAATGTCATTCTCAATTCAGGTGGCCAAGCTGTATAAGGTCCTCGAATCTTCCACACGCCTTTACACTTTAGGTAAATTAAGCTGGGATGTATTAGCTAGCGTCATTTTCTCCCTTGACGAAGAGTTTGAGGAATGGAGTAGGGAATTACCGGAACATCTAAAAATGCATAAAAACGAGAAAGAAGGAAGTGAGCAAGCTCTAATTCTGGCCCTCAGAGCGAATATGGTCAAGATTCTCATTCACCGACAATCACTCGCCATAACATTGAGTTCACTCTCAGGAAGTGGTAACGAAAATGGAGGAACTGAAGGACTAAAAAATAAAATGTTCCAGAATAGCCGCAAAATATGCGTTCAAACGGCCATGGATACTATTACTCTTGTTGGGTTACGGCACGAGAAGACCACAGACGCAGTTGGACCTAGTTGGTTCAATTTATACTATTGTATATCCATGAAATGCCATACAAAGGAACCTAGCTGATGTATTATCTTAGTATTCAACGCAATTTTAGTAGTCACATCCCATGTTGTCTGCCCGCCATATCGCGACGACAAGTTCGCTCTCTCCCGTCTCGACTATGCTATGAGTATGATAAACCGCATGTCCATAAGCCATTCATGTGCACAACGCGCGTATTCCTTCCTAAAACAGGTGTTAAGCTATATGGACAAATCTCTCATTCTCGAACAACATACCAATAGCTCGAACGTATCTGTGCAAGCATCTCCGTTTTCCCCCCAATCTCAGCACCCTTCATCCTCTGCAATTCTATCTGAGCAGAATGCCTTCGACAAGTCGCATAATTTAGATTTGTTTGCCCTGATGGATTTTACACAGGACTTGGCCGAGAATTTAGGGTCTCATTTAGAATCCCATGAAGCGATGGGATCTGGGATGTGGTCATGGATAGACGAAAACATAACAGTAGATGCTAGTATAAATTCTCTCGAGTCTAATTATAACTGAACGTGGCCATTTTAAATTGTTAGACTAGCTTTGCTATTCTTCTTTCATATACAATTCTCTCAGGCTGTGAGAGAAATGCAAGAGTGTCCATTTCTTTCCCCCCCCCTAGTGAACGACATCTAACCTGAATCCTGTTTTCATTACGCTTATTATCTTATACCAATTCCACATGAGTTTTACCAACCGACTACAGGGCGTATCAGAAATTTCGACCTCCAAAAAGAATCAAATATTCCTTTACATGACATAATGTGGTGGTTTGTGGAAAATCTTATAAAAAACCCTGTTAATATGATCAAATTCTGGAAAATAGATCCTTTAACGCTGAGGCTCGAGACTTAAATAGACAAAAGATTCAAAAACTCAACGAGTGGCGGAATACGGGTTTGAAAGTTAGTCGAGAGCAGGTTATGCACTGGTTGGGCGTAGTTACTAGCTCGGCTTTTGGTACAGTTTATAAAATACCGATTGTCCGGTTAGCTGAGGATCATTGCTAAACTCAACCAAAAGATATTACGTGGCTACTCCTTTTGATACATGTATTGGTTTGGTCCAGATAGTGGTCATCAACTTTTATCTTGTTAGGTATGACCTGCTAATGATGATGGAGATACCATGTACCGCTTTATCGCTTCCAAAATAGGGCAGTCGGGGAGTTGTTTGGAGACCCTTAAGGGGGGCTTAGTTGCACTTATTCCGGTGCACGGATGCTGTTCTTAGAGAATTCCATAGAATAAGTCTTTGTCTATCACTGGGTATCCGTTTGCCCCTCATAATGATCTCACTATTTACATGAGGTGGATTTGTATTTTATGAGTATCCCGATCATAACTCACAAATTCTTTTCGCCGATAAGCTGATTCTCTTCTACAACTAGAAGAGTCATCAAAGTTAAATTGAAATGTATGAAAATTTTTCAAAGCCAAATGATTGACAAGGTCGTGACTAGCCGAATGTCCGGTTAGAGACGTGAGCACATGTCTAAACTATTGAATATATTTGACTTCGATAATGTAAGCACATTTACCTCCTAAATACCGGAATCTCTTCATAGCAGCGAGCTCAATGCTCGATTATCCTGTTCCCGAATTCCCACACTCAGCCAACCAGTCACTGATTAGTCTGGCAACATCATCGGAGCTTCTGTTATCTATCAAGTTGAGTTTGCAGTCACGTTGTTCCAAGCGCATACGGGAATAAACGCTGAAGCTTGGCCTGCTCTTTGAAGATGGGTTCAAATCTCTACAATTAAATCTTACAGAAGGATCGCTTCCTCGTTTCGAGTCCAACAGCTTTGCCCCTACAAACCTAGGCTATGAGAAGAGCAAGTAGTATACGACCGTGCCTGCTACAGCGGCTGAGAAGAAATCTGCCCGCAAGTAAATCTTCCACGTTAGAGCCAGGAGGCTCCAATTCAATATCACCAGCGCAGTAGATGGGCAATATATCGTGACGTCAGAGAGTGAAGCCGATGTTTACATCATTGCTTACTTGGAGATGGAACGTGTTCTTTCGGAAAGAAAACAGGTAATTATTTTTTTAAATTTCGCTCCAAGCGGAGGTATTGATATCGGGAATGCTCCGGTTGGATATAATGTTTTCAGTCCTACTTATCGCGATTGAAGGGTCAAATAAACGCACGAAGGGTTGTTCTCAATGGTAAAATGTATGACCGTATTTTTCATCTCCATAATAAAAGAGCAAACACGACTCAAATAATTATTTTCCTTGTAGTTCGCCTCATCCCTGGAATAGATTTAAATTTCAGAACAGTAATATAGGATTGTGCACACCATCCGTTAGATAATATATGATTTCTGCAAGAACTTAGCTCTCGATAAATTCTAGAGAATCTTGTTACAGAATGAGTTTGGAAGATAGGCAGGCTCCAAAAGGTTCAGGAGAGTAATGGGTCACGTATATGAGCCAAGTTTTCAGACTAGCTTACGAGTTAGGAGAAACGTCTGTTCATATATGACTGGCCAGTGGAAGTCAATTTACCGTTAGAGCTCTCGCTGGGCGCTTCTTGCCTTTCCTCGGCCTATTATTTTTAATTGAGCAGTGCTGTTTAGCCGATTGAAGCATTTGTTATGCGATTTGTATTACAGTATAGTAGTTATATGTGATATCGTATTGCCGCTCTACGGTTATCTGATTTTCGGAGATTACCTCGGCATTTCACCGGTTTTATATTTACCCTGATGGACTTCAAAATCTGCGGTGGGCTTCAGCCTTTCTCTTCTTATTCTCCCATAGACCACCAAAGCCCTATTGGATCATTAGGATGAATAAAATTAGCCCAGAGAGGAGCGAGCAACAACAGCACGATGAGCTAGAACTTAGAAGCCCCACTCTTGCTGCAAATGGTAGCGACAGCCAGCCAGAGACTTTCAAACTGTATGTTCCGGGAGATCTAGTTGTTCCAGAAAATTACTGATTTGTTCTCTCTTTATGTTCAAGTTACCGGATCTTCATAGTTGCTGCAGGTTTTACGGTGACATCTATGACATGCTCTTTAATTTTCACATTTGGTGTCTATCAAGCACTCTACGAAGATATGGCCAAACAGCCATACAACCCCTTTACGGGCTCCTCAACTGCATTCATCGGCCTTATTGGAATTCTTGCTATAGCATTGATGACAATGGGGGGGCCATTCGTAATGCTGTGGGCCAAAAAGTTTTCCCCTCAAATTGTGATTTCTTCGGGCGGGGTCGTCTTTGGCATCGCCTTCATTCTGGCTAGTTTCAGTCAGCGTTTATGGCAATTTGCTCTCACTCAAGGTGTTCTTGCAGGTATCGGCACAAGTATGTCATATGTCCCAATGACAGCAGTAGCGCCGACCTGGTACACCAAACGCCGTGGTTTAGCTATGGGAGTGATCTTCGCTGGCACTGGAGTTGGTGGAATGATATGGCCACCGATTCTACGAGCTTTGATCTCACATGTAGGCTTTCGAAATGCATTGAGAGTCTCTGGAGGGATCGCGGCACTATTGGTGGCGCTAGCTGGTTGCTCCTTGAAATGGGAACCTCGTTTTGGTGAAAGGGTTCGTGCCGAGACCCAAGGGTGGAATAAACAGACTGCTTGGTTTCTTAAAGTGTCCGTGGTGGATTGGAAGGTCGCTAAGTCCAAAAAGTTTGCTGCACAAGCTATAGGGAATTTTTTACAGTCGGCTGGGTATTCTACCCCGCTGTTCATTTATGCTGCTTATGCTCAATCTCGCGGCTACAGCACGAACGCAGCCGCAAATTTCATTACAATTAGCAACGCCTCGAACTTTGTTTCCCGGATTATCATTGGCTGGGCAGCTGATAGATTTGGAAGACTAAATGCTCTTTTTGCAACAACTTTAATGAGTGCAATTGCTGTCCTATCGTTTTGGTTACCGAGCACCATCTGCGACCATGCAAGCTGTAAAACGGAAGCAGACGTGCTCTTCATAATTTTTACTATTCTTTATGGCGCCTTTGCAAGCGCTTACATTTCGTTATTTCCAGCATCCTTGATCGACCTCTTCGGCGTGCAACATTTTACTAGTGTCAATGGGGCGCTGTCTCTCATCCGCGGCATAGGAGCTTTGCTAGGGACCCCTTTAACGGGGCTGTTGATTCCACAGGCGACAGCTTTAACAGAACCGAAGATATATATGCATGCATCCGTGGCTGTTGGCATATTAATGCTTGGGGCTGGCTTATCTACTTTTTGGGCCAGACTTGAGGCGACAATGGGTTCAAAATGGAAGTGGAAGGCATAGAGCGCTAGAAAGGAAGAACTTTTTTAACTTTAGTTCAGATAATATACTTAGAGCCTTTTTCATCTATCTTTCAAACAAGTAATCCATATCACTGATTTTGGCCTAAGGGTGCTCTCTCAGGCCGGTTCTTCCTCTTATTCTCAAGTCAACATTGCCAGAGAAATTACAGGCTCTAGATATTAGCCTTATACAGAGTCTTATGGTTTAGAGCTAGATATTAAGGTAACATAATTCGTGCATTCATCATGACTTTCTTGCAGTAGCCTAATATATTTGTTGTCTATAGAGAGGGAAAGGACTGTTTGACATTAGAAAATGCTTCGTTTCCCATGCAGGAAAACCTGACAAAGGGTTAAAACAAGATTCTTCCAAGTATAACTATCAAAGCAGCTTGATTCTAGTTCGCTTGAGCATAAATAGAAAGCTAAATAGAGCGATAAGAAGAAGGAAGAAAAGACATATATGTGGACATTATTTTATCACCAGGGTACAGTTTGGCGATCTCCTATGGCTAGTATTATATTGGTAGCTCCAAAGATAAGCTTGCTAGGAGAATAGCAATACTTAGGGATTAAGAGAGGTGAATGAAGATTGCAGCCAGCCAAATTTGAAATAAGGCTAGCTAGGGGTTTGTCTTGATTTTATGAATATAATTGGCTAACCCTAGAAAAGAGAGAAGGATTGGTTTTTAGGAAGAAAATTTGAAAGTGACTCCCGCCTTATTAAAGCCGACAGACAACTAGAAAACCAAACGGTATAGAATAGGTGTAAAATATAAGATTAAGCTACAGCTTTGTCTGGCTCGTTGCAATATAATCTAGAAAACTATAATAGTCTGAATAAAAACTATGACTTACCCAGTCTATATAGGTCAATTCATGAAATTAAAATTCTCTAGTTCTAGTATTATGACCTAGAGTACAACAGGTATCATGTTATCTCACGGTAATGCTAATCTAAAAGAAATCTCTTTTTTGTTCTGAATAGTGAGTAGTGCGTCATAGCTTAACAGTAACTTCGAAGATGCCTTGAGCTCCCCCAATATAAAGCACATCTCTGTCTTTATCAGTGCGCCCAAATCCGCAAGATGTAGAGCCTGAGGCTGTTGCAATAGTCGTGGGTTTTCCTACGGCAGGGTCGACTTCAACAACGGAATTTTTGCCATTTGTCGCGACATAAATGTGACCATTTGGTCCAAAGCAGAGGTCGTCACCCATCAAATTCGTCCATAGAGTGGTAACGGGGCCGGTGGCCTTTCCAGTCGCATCGACGGGCACTTTGTGAAAACTATTCTTGAAGATGTTGGTGTACCAGACTACGCCGTCCTTGTATTTTATGCCATCGATGCCAAAGGGGATGCTCCCTGAGGGAGCCATCGTCGGATCTGTGAGAGCGACAGAGTAGACGCCACTCGAAACACTGAATCGATATACGTTGCCCTTCCCAGCATCAGCGACCAGGACAGTATCATTGTTCAATACCGCTAATCCATTCAGATTTGACGCTTCTGTGATCTGTTTGATCAGTGATGCCTTTGCAGAACCCCCTGTGAAATCAATTTTGTAGATCCCTTTTCCCCCAATTACGGTAAATACATCTGGGGTGACCTCCCCAATTCCACTTAGACCGGTGGCTCCAGTGACCACCACTGCTGTTGTTGATGTTTTTGCAACCGGGTCTACGGTATACAAGTTCGGGCTGTTCATATTGGTAGCTAAGATCAGTCCATTTGAGCGAACAGCCAAATTCTCAGTCGAGGCGAGTCGAACAACCTCTGTGGCTGCCGTCTGACGAGATTTAATTGTAGACGCCAAACTAAAGCTCTGGAAGGCCGCAAGGTGGAGAAGTAGGCGCAGAATGCCCCGGAATGATGTTAGATGGATCATGATAGAATCTAAAGTCGTCAATAATGCACCGGTAGCATCACTTTACAACAGATGTGCGACGAACTTGAAAAGATATATTTTAGGATTGGAATTCAACGGGCTCATTATACACAGATGATCAATTTTAGAATGTACAACGGCTGAATTCGGGTTACAATACGGGATAGAGCGATTTTCTAATTGGCAATTTGGATAATCTCGCAAAGAGGAAAAAGAAAGTCGGATTTTAGATCCGGGACTAGAGCGACTGGATATTAATATATGTATAATTGAACCTCTCAATGTCATGGGTCATCATTTCTGGAACAAGAGTAATCGATTTTGTGTTGGGGCCCGGGGTTACACACAGGCAGTCCGAAAAATTAATTCCACGGGTTACAATGCTCCAATTTGGAACACCCTTCAGTGCGATTGAAAATGGCAGCAGTCCAACTTCTTCAGGCAGTATATGCAAATATCAGGCCAAGGCAATGTGACGTCCAACCTGACCAGATCTTCTACAGATCATGGATGACTGAATAAGGTGCTCAACCCAATTTGATATGAAGATTCCTATAACGCCTGGAATGATAATTCAATTTGCAATGCCATTTTATTTTTCAAAAACTCTCCAACGCAATAGATGATGGAATGATCGGGCAAAGAAATCATGAAGCGCACTCCGGTTTCGAAAGCTTGATATAGGCTTCTTCGCGGAAAGAAAAACGAGGAGCTGTCATGAGCTCCCGGTGTGAAGGTATTCGCAAGAGCAAATCACTTTGGTCCCGATGAATCTACGTAGGATTCACTCTATTACTATAACTTTCAAGCTGTACTCCCAAGTGGACTTACTATGCCTACGAATTTATGCAATACAGCCAGATCAAAGGGCCCAGTTAAGACATGATGTATGTTTAGCTATCACAGAGCTGATCATGCGGCAAGTGAGGCTTTCCGGACTTCCGCGTTTTGAGTTTATCGTATTACAACCATTCACCATCAATTTCTGATCTGAAAGTGCCAATTCAGGGAGAGGTCAGCTCGTTCACGTCGATATCGAGGAAGTCAAACGAATGCGAATACACTTCCGTGGCTCGGCACCCTACCAGCGTTCCAGGAAGGTTCTGAAGTCCATAAAAGGTTCGCCCGTATCATTGAAAATTTCCAGACCTGTTGGGCCGCCAGGATTATTTTTCGTGTCCAGGATCAATTTAATAATGTCGTTATAACGTTGGACACACGGCCACCGTGTAGATAATTGCCGCAAAGCACTCAGAAGAGGTTCTAGGTCGGTAGGCAGAGATCCATATGTATTTTCATAGCCTTTGGCCCATAATATAACCAGACTTCTTGCTGAAACCCATACAACGAAGGCAAAAATCGGGCCTAGCTGATCAAGCTCATGAGGCTGAAGACAAGTTGTCAAGGATGCCACATCCCTGACAGCCTGAGGACAGCGAGCAGGTGCTGATAAAGAAGGCTTTAAATAAGGTGACTTGACCGATGGAGAAGCAGCAACTGTATACACACGTATCCTAATACTGACCATGATAAAAATATTAGCGAAGATGAAAAGAATAAACAAAAAAAAGAATAAATTAAGGCGAAGTAGACCATGAAACCATACAGGTGGAACGTGGCGTGGACCATGATCCACATAGGATCAAAAGTAGCTGGCGGTTCTCGAATTTCTCTCAGCGGATTCTCGAACCAGGTAGATAGAGAAATATCAAGTCGTCGAAAGCAACTCTGCCATTACTGACAATGGGCTGGAAGAGAATAATTGACAAGTTGAATTAAAAACTGATTAGATCGGTCCAATAACGCTAACAATTCGACATTCTGGTGCCATAAATTAGAAAGACAGTGGAGATGTGTTGACTTGACCGCGGCTGTGCCTTGAAACCCTTACGGTGGCACCGATTGACCCCAGCCTTTATCAGTTACGGGGTATGGCAATTTTTACTCTTCGTATCGATACCACTTGATTGGCAATGGGAGACACTAGAAAAGCGATCCAGACTGTATATTGTCCAAAAAGGCCAACGCTTCTCCTCTATTTTGATGCCTGGCAAATATTAGTTATCATCTGGATCCTCATTTATCACCAACGGCGTGTTCGTCTCAGTATTCACCGGAGAAAAGCCCTTTCCAAACCCATCTGCTTTGAAGCAGCAATGAGCATAGCCATAATATTCCACGTTCTCGGGCCTGGGCCTTGACCAATAGCATCTACAGCCAAGAGGGCAAGTGCTTGAGTCGAGATTAGAGAGCAGGAGTCAATAGAATTTAATAGAATCTGCTCTCGGGAGACTTTCGTATAAATTTCTCGCTGCTCAGCAGATGGAACCGGCTTTCTCCAAAAACTAAATGTGATCAGCACAATTGCATGTAGAAGAACTTGACGCTCTGGAAAAAAAAACCAGCTATAAAGTTAGGCTTATAAAACAAAGGAGTCCACGGGTAGACCAGCTCAAAGAAGAGTTCAACGAGTTTATGTAAGACCTCCTTAGTAGGCAGCGTTCTATCGATATCTTGCAGTTCCGGAATGGTTAGGAAAGGACGTAGCTGTTCTATCTCGGGAGTAGAAGTAATTGAGGCAACCTCAGATAATTGCTGTGAGGTCTGCCATAATTGAGCGCCAGAGGTAGGCTCGGAAGCTCTGGATTCTGGAGTTTGGGTTACCGCTGTTTCCAAAGAGTTATCAGCAGCAAATTGCGTCTGAACATAGACTAGAATATCCTGGATAGTCTGGCTAATTTTCTCCATATTGCTCTCCAGGCGTGTCATACGGGTTTGTATGGCTTTCAATATCCAGGACGCAAGCCGGGTTGCCCTTTCTCCCGGTAAACATTCAACTCCTTCGCTAGACATTTTAGTGTGTGTTCAAAAATATTAGCACTGGATTTTTTCTCTCCTTTCCGACGGCAAGTGTCATTGTGGACGAGAACTGTCGCATCTTGATTTCTTGAGCTTGCATGTCTCACAGCTAAAGTAAGAGGTGGTTAGGAAATTCTATAATTGGTAGTTATATTTAGTGAAGTGGCACCTGCGCTTCTGAGAGCATTTTTTGCCGTTTTGGGAGGCAGAAATTCATCATCGGCGAGCACGTCGGCCGTCTCTTCAATGTTGGTCGACATCACTAAGCATGACTTCCAGTTACCAGGAAACTGAAAGATGGTCTCGTATGAGTGAATTGTTCGAAGAACGTCTGAGGGAAAAGCAAAGAGTTCAGTGGCCTTTGCTTCACCAGTGCTGACCCCAAAAGATTCCCCACATCGAGATGAAACCCAGCAGCTCGGTATTAAGCGGCAGCTCCGGTGGGGCAAACCGAACAACTAAGATAATGGATTATAAATATTTCGTAATATTCTATATTGCTTTTATTTTTTAATATCATAAAAGTCTATTAAACCCTTTTGGTATAGACCTGTTGCTATAGTGTTTAATTATTTCTGGTATAGAATCTATGAGCTTCGGCTAAATTACACATAAGTGAACCTTACAGTCGTTAAGGCCCAAATTGTGCCTTAACGCCTTACCGGTACGTTAGGATAGAACATTTTTCTGCGCACTGCCACTGGGCGGTGAGACAATGGCAACTTAAGGCCTGTTACTCCAGTGGAGACTTATGACGCCCTAGGCCTAGTTAGGTCACCGTGGCTCGTGCTGGCGTGCGCATGTACATGTCAGTTTCGCTACAGAAAAAAACAAGTACGGATATACTGTTGATTGCAACGGGAACATAACCTCGGCTGAGCTCTATCCCATTGAATAGGAGGTTGAAAACCAAGTTTCAGATTGCAAATCAGTGATGGCGGGAAACAGTCGAAATGGAGGCCCGCGGAAAAGTGGCGTGTTATCCAAAATTGAGGTTCGATGAGTTGAAGCAAGTAAGCGCCAGCCTTGCGTCGTGGCTGTTCATCACTAGTGCCCCGTTGACAAGGGTATCTCTTGACTGGCACATTTAAGACTCCACGAAGCCTCGTCGGTTTGTATCAGCTTCAAGATTCTCTTTTCATATACAACTTACCGAGGTTCGTGTTTTACATCGAGTCATTTGCTACAGCCATGACTTCTCCAAGCAGCAAAGAGAAAGAACCGGAGTCTCCAAGATATCCCAAAGTTTGGTACGCGCGCTGGCATGAAGGGACATGGTACTGCGTATGTCCTGGCAATCACAAAGCTAGATATCTTCCAGTCATAAAGGAAAGTGAGAATCAAGGGAGAATGTGTACGTGATACCGGCGCTTTTTACACTATTAACCATCTGATGCAATTACACAGTCTGGAAATGTTTTAACACAGATAAATCTAACCAATGCCAATGCTTTATCTGGGCCGATGAAGAAGACGAGGCAAGGAAATGGCTCGCGAAGAATGGGCGCTTTCCCCCGGTTCAACCCTCCACGCCAACTACAGAGACGAGATTCCATGATGTTGCCGTCCTAAAAACTCCCGAAACTCCATGGTCGAGATCCAAGAGGAGAGCAGTCTCTCCAGAGGCTGAGGACGACGACGAAATTGACAACCCATCCCCGGGTACTCTTCGCGATGATGAAATGCAAGGGTTTGAGTATATGGATCACACCCCTTCGAGAAAGACGATAAAGGCCACGAGATTCGCCACGCCTAGCCAACCATTCAATCTGAGACCGATGAGCGGAGTCGGGTCCATACCAACTCCTACTACAGGGAAACAAGCCGCAACTGGAGGTTTATTCACTATATCACAACCTCGAAACACGACAGTGAGAATGTCGTCCACAACAGCTCGGCTTAGAAATGCGATTAACCTGGACGATGATGACAATTCAAATCTCACTCTAGCCATTCTCAGATTACTTCGCTTAGAGAAAGTAGAGCTCAAAGAAGAAACTGTAAGAAAGCTTAGTCTCAAAATCGATACGGCAATGGAGTTGGAAGAGATCGAGATTTCCAAGCTCTCTACAAAGGTTGCTGAGTTGGAGGCTTTGGTTGCACAGTTAACGCGAGAAGTTAGCATGAACAATGTTATTGATCTCCGTGAAGCATAGGAGCCGTGAAATAAGGACTTTGAGATAGAGACCCGTCATGAAAAACACATGTAGACATATGTAGACCGGCCTTGTGACTGTCAAGGCATCATAGAATATGATATTACTTAATAAATATAACGTCCATTTGCCAAAATAGAACAGTTTCATTTTGATCTTGCCAGAATAGAACACTTCCCTGAGAAAATTTCCACTTCCCTTACAAAATAACATGACCCACAGGCGCTAAAGAGATTCGTTGCCTCAGAATAACAGTTTTTCCTATTAAATGTTATACTCACGTTCCAACATAATATTTACTAATTCGATTTTGCCTACCCGTGTAGTACCTCCATGGAAACTCTAGTAATGTCTCACCGGTCGAGGGATAAGGAGGGAAATGTAGGAATTCCGGTATAACCAGTTCCAGTATAGCCAGATCGTAAATGAGATTTTTCTCTCTCTCTCATACGCCGTATGCAATTTTGTAAGAGAAAATCTAGGTTAGGAAATTATCATATATTGCAGCTATAGTGGATTCATATCAAAGAGAGGTGGGCCAAGCTCGTAAGGCAGGGTAGACTGTCTGTCCATGAAACCATAAAGCACATCTTCATTCAATGCGTGCTCGAAAGAACTGTGCACTGCACCACGCATTTGCGCGTAGTCGTTGGGATCTAGAGATCTAGACGGGAACATGGCTAAAATCGCATCGACGTTGATGTCCCAGGCATCTTGAAGCGGCTGGCCATCAACACCTGGCATCAAGCTAAGACCACTTTTAGCTACAAGGTTTCTGATGATACTAGCCGGCCTTATGACCCCAGGATTTGGCACCGTCAACTCGTCCAAACAACGAAGGCTTACTGTGAGCAACGACGTATTCTCTCCCCCTTGATTTATTTCAAGCGCCGCTGCATTTCGCACATGTATAGTACAAGCCACATATAGGGCGTACGCCAATAGATAAGGGCCTCCCCGAAAGGAGTACGAGGCTTGATAGACAAGTGCAATATTTGTGATATTCCGCGCTGCTTCCGAACATCTTCTCCAAGATGAGGCAGGAGGAGCTGCGGTGCGGAGGTGACCGTCTGATAGCAAAGGTCGATGGAGAAGTATGATAAGAGAATAATAGATGCCATGGAGGTGGAGTAAGTTCGGTGGTGGCCTACGAGAGTTGTGTTCGAGTCCTATTAATGGATCGAATTCCAGGTCTACAGGAAGGTTTTTCTTCCATGCATCGAGAGCATCATCAATGGTTTGAAGATTTGCCTTCGCATTGGCCACAGTTGCGCCAACGACATAAAACTCATTGATAATTTGTGTCATAATTTGTGACAACAGGCACAACTGCTGAAATGTTGATACAGACAAAATAAATGGCTGAGAAGAGTAATTTGTGTCGTTCAGGATATCAGGAAACATAGGGTCTGTGTACGGCCTCCAAAGTTCTTTTTCCTCGATACTATCCATAAAATGGCGGGACACGTGAGTATCCCTTAGATGTATTACTATGGGTCGCCCAAGGTATAGGCTTTGCAACTTGTCGGATATAAAGGCACCCCAGAATACTCTTCTTCTGATCTCTACTTCCTCGGCATTCTCCAATGTTGGCTTAATATCTAGATGAAGGCCTAGATCATAAATCATCCGTAAAGCATAGCCTGTGTACAACCAGCCTTTAGAAGTTTCTCCTAGCGCGTTGAACGTTGATCCTAACAAGATAAGACCTATTACAGTTGGTATACTGGGAACTACTAGAAGTGACTCTTTGGCAAGCAGCTCGTCGCATCGTCTAAAAAATCGTCTCCCCGCAGTTTTTGGATCCGCGATGTTATCTCGAACTTCATTTCGTCGTGAAAACTTGCTTGAGCAGGCGAAAAGAGCGTTGATCAAAAAAACTGAGCAATGAGGCCCGCCTTGCCGGAGGTCCCGCATGATTGCGGGTCGATATGTCAATAGAAATGTGTGATGTTGCCTGCTCCAGTGGAGGTCGAGCAAGTGCATTGCGAGGTCAATATCGACACCATCGATATCAGTTAGACGTCGGAGCTCATGTTCACGCTGACGTTCGAGCACCGCATTGGATATGAGATAATGCCGAATGTGCTCAGTAGCCGCAGAATCCATGGACACGGAAGGATGAGTAGAAGATTGCAGAGCAGAGGAAGGGCCAAAGCTATCTAAACGCCCCATTTCATTAACGGAGTAAAATGGAGAAATATCAAGATTCTCATCTTCTGCAGTTTCAGGCTCATGGGAAGGGCTTTGTCGGTTGGTAGAGTCATCTTTCTCAATTGCAGTTGGCCCCTCATCTGACAATGCCATTGGATTTGGCGATGACGGGGATTTTGGAATGTGGAAGGTTTCGGTGCCATCAGAGAAGGAAATGCTGTCTAGAATCTTGGACACCTCTTCTGGTGGTGAGGCTTTCAAGAGCATGAGGACCTTTCTTAGCCTTTGTTTTTCGTTCTGGAGAGCCTGAAGAACAGCCGTCGTTGGCCTAACGAAGAGTTAGTTCATTTGAACACACCAAGAAGACGCCTAAATTTCAATCGAGGATCTACCTTTCTCGGGGGGGCAGTAACTTGTACACGCATCCACGCTTTTGCGCCACACAGGATCCACAGCTAGGCTTCTTCGTGTCACATTTGATCTTCCGCGATCGGCAGAATTGACAGGCTTTGGCCAAAATTTTGGGCTGGTGACGATGATCAGACGGGGTACCTGCCATGGCGATTTAGCGACGGAGAAGTGATCAGGGCTCGAAAGGGAAAGAAAGGGCCATCAGGTTTGGAGGCATCAGAATTTTAGAAAGTGGGATTATGGACGTGGGCAGTATTGAAAGTTGGAAGTCCCCCTTTCCCCAGATCTAGATCAGAAGTCTCGCAGGTCATGCGGGCCTGCTTATTGCGGGGAAAGGGGGGTTGGTAAGTAGCGAAGAGCGCCAACTTGTCGGCGGTTACTTATCGCTTGGGGTAAGGGGCCACTGCTGCGGGGTTGACTTGGCTGTATCTGGCCGACGCAACGTTATTCTGAATCAAGGCCCACAAATCGATACTTATTTTCTCTGTTAATGTTACTGGCTACTGCAGACAGTCGAAGAGCATGCTCCTGTACTCACTTCAACTCAATTCTGGCCGCTGTTCCATTCTCAATTAGAACGTTTTAAAAACTAGCCCTGTAATAAAATTTGCTTGAATTCATAAAGCCTTCAATTTGGTTTATTTCGCTTTTAAGCCCAAAGTCTAGTTAAAAAACAAAACTTTCGAAGTGCTGGAAATAAAAGTTCCGGCAATAAGGGAAAATGGCTGTATCGAATTGCTATGTTGATCAATTGGAGTTAATTCGATCTCCAAACCTCTGATACTCAAAACTAGTGATGGCTAGTACGAAATAGATGACTTTATGAGACACTGCAAGGAGATATCGTCATAGAAGATTTGGTTACGGAAACTCATGCGCCGACGGAGAACCCACCCCCGTTCGCAATGCACGTGATCAGCTCAGTTTCCAGTTCGAAACTTATATACTGCGACTAATAATAAATTGAAAAAGGCTCAAGTGTTACTCAATAGTATTTTTGCACTGAGTATATCAGCTACATTTCCTATCTGCGCCATGTCGTTCATACAAAAGAGCATTCCATACAAGGTATAGGCGTGATATAGCCCTACCATCTCGTTCTCATATCTAGCTAGGGCAAGACTCGAAATATTCGAAGCTAATTTATTCGTAAAACAGTTCAAAGACCCGTCACTCCTTGATAACAAGTCATTTGTTGGTGGAAAGTGGATGCACGCATCTTCCTCAGCAACGTACGCCGTGTATGGTGAGTGATTTGCTCTGCATTCCTATCTAGTCTTATACATCCCCCGTTTCTAATTCTAGTTTTAGATCCAGAAGACAACTGTGAGATCGGGCAAGTGGCAGACCTAAGCAGGCAAGATGTAGCAAAAAGCATCGAAATAGCTCACGAAGCCTTCAAAACCTACCGTAAAATGCCCCATCGCGAACGCAGGTGGTTAATCCGAAAGTGGGCGGACCTAATTAAAGAAAATAAAGAAGACATAGCCGCGATCTGCACACTTGAACTGGGGAAGCCATACACAGAATCTCTTGTCAGTGTCAAATATGCCACGGATTTCCTTGATTGGTTTGAAGGAGAGATTGAGAGGACTTATGGCGAGACGATCCCAGCGGCGCGTGGCGACAATCGAATTCTCACTATACGACAGCCGCAAGGAGTCGTTGCGGCTATCACACCTTGGAACTCGCCAATTGCTATGGTTACAAGAAAAGTAGGAGCTGCCATTGCAGCCGGAAACACTGTGGTCTGCAAGCCAGCTCCTGAGACACCGTTCTGTGCCATCGCTCTGGCAAAGTTGTTTGAGCGCGCAGGATTTCCTCCAGGTGTGCTCAACATCGTCACCTGCAGCCCTGCTAACGCCGCATCTTTCGGTGAGGAAATGTGCGAGAATAGACTTGTCAGACATTTAAGCTTTACGGGTTCCACTCAAATTGGTAAACTGCTGAATGCAGCCTGCGCGAAAAATATGAAAAAGACTAGCATGGAACTGGGAGGAAATGCACCGTTTATTGTATTTGAAGATGCAAAACTCGAAGCAGCTGTCAATGGTAATCCTTTATCCTGCAAAGTATCGAGAAGTTTACACTGACACTTAGGAGGCCTGATTGTTTCGAAGTTTCGATCATCTGGCCAGACTTGTGTCTGTGCAAATCGTGTATTTGTTCACGAATCAATAATCTTGTCCTTTGCAACGCTGCTTGAAAGGCGATTGAAGGAAACTTTCACCCTCGGCTCAGTATGGGACCCAAAAACGAACTTCGGCCCCTTGTACTGCGCAAAAGCTATCGAAAAGGTTGCTCACCACGTCGATGATGCTGTGGCTCAAGGTGCTAAAATCCTTATTGGGGGGCACGTCGACGAGTCACTCGGACCGAACTTTTTCGTTCCCACTGTCTTAACAGGGGGTACTAAAGATATGCTCTTCGCAAAAGAGGAAACCTTCGGGCCCTTTGCCGCTTTGATTCCTTTTAAGACTGAAGAAGAAGTGGTAGAGATTGCGAATTCAACTGAGAGTGGTTTGGCGGGTTACTTCTACACTGAGGACATTTCGCGGATGTTCCGAGTGGCCGAAGCACTTGAAATGGGTATGATTGGGTGTCGAGTTGGTTTGGTCAGCGCTTGCGAACAGCCCTTTGGGGGAATAAAGGACAGTGGAATTGGGCGGGAGGGCTCACGGCTCGCCTTGGACGATTATTTAGATGTCAAGAGTATTACAATTGGAGTATAGGCTAAAGCTGAAGGTCTGATTGCAAATTGAATATATCGTGGCTGCAGTTGTGCAACTCGACAAACTTGTTTTCTGATGAGTTCTCCTTGTGTTTATGAATCAATAATGCCTTATTTAGCAAGTTGAGATGAACGATAGTTATGTCCAAATCGCGGGCAGGAACCTCTATTAGTAAAGATAATTCTCATTTCTCTACATCGCAGCATACTATTAAACTGACTCTCAACGAGACAAGACAAAAAGAGAATAGTTGAATAGAAGTGGGCATGATGAATGTTCAAAGAATTATT
This sequence comes from Haplographium delicatum, assembly GCA_037952705.1. Taxonomy (NCBI): domain Eukaryota; kingdom Fungi; phylum Ascomycota; class Leotiomycetes; order Helotiales; family Hyaloscyphaceae; genus Haplographium; species Haplographium delicatum. The sequence goes on from JAPZPC010000074.1 coordinate 149,292, forward strand.
CTCTTGGCAGTAGTCGCTCTTCAGTAGAAGAATCTCTACGTCATGGAGGGATTTAGGCAGAGACTACCCGCTTGATCATAGACATGTATCCCAAAAACCACTCCTCTCAAATTATTGCAATGAAAATGTTGGGGCACAAACGAAAAAAGGTCTAAGACTTACGCCGCTCTGCCCACCGAACCGACTGCAGATCAATGTATTTAGACGAATTGAAGTTTCAATTTGACAAAAAAAATACCTCTATAAATACATCTATAGATGCACTGCAAATTCTCTGACTCTCTCACCAGCTGCCCCGGCTGCCCTAGCCGCCGCCCTCCCTGCTCTACGACCAAAGACAGCTCCAGAGGTCAGTCCACTTCCACCAGGGTAATTATCATAAAACAGGCCGCCTAGCATCTCTCCCACGCAATACAAACCCGGAATCTCCTTATCAGTTACCGAACTGATGACTTGCGCTGTTTCCGGGTTCACGGCAAGGCCACCAAAACTAAAAGTTACGCCACAAGAAACTTTGACAGCGAGAAAGGGAGCTTTATCAATAGGTAAAGCCCAATTGGATTTGGCGAGAGGCAATTTCATCTTTTGAGATTGCGTTGACAGGCCATCTCTGTCTGCTGGATCCCATTTCACATCGGGATTCTCTTTGCGATGAGCGTAGACCGCTCTGTTATACTCTTTCAACGTGTTGCAAAACTTATCGCGGCCTCGTAAGCCATGTACGGCGCACTTGTCAGCAAGCTCTTCAATTGAAGACGCTGTGATTCTCTGGACTCTTTCTTCGCGGTACTCTTCCTGGCGGAGCCAGGGAATCATACGGGAATCCCAAACCTGGAATGCGATATGGTCAGGCTGAGCGAGAATGGCTCGCCCGAACTTGGCATAGGTATAGTTGCGCAAGTCAATACCTTCATCTACGAAACGGTCGCCTTCTGAATTGAGCATTAGACCCATAGGATATCCAGACTTAGTAAACTCGTTGGATGCTTCCCTGTCACCGGCGTGAGGAGGTGCGTTGGCATCCCAAGCAACGGAGTGGCAACCCGACCAATTGCCTGCTTGCTTTGCACATACATCGCGTATGGCGAGTTCAAGGACATCCCCGCTGTTATATGGGGTTCCACGGACTAAAGCTGTGTCCCAGCCTGGACCGAGATACTGAGCCCGCATACGAGCGTTGGCTTCGAAGCCACCTGCTGCGAGAACGACGGATTTTGCCTTGATAATATGTTCTCTCTCTCCATGTTGAACCATCACTGAAGTTACGGCTTGGATATCAGCACTTGGGATAATTCTGATCAGCGCTGTGCTGTAGATTATTTCTACACCATTCCGCCTAGCAGCAGCGATATGATCCTCAATGAGGCCTTTCCCCCCGTCCTGGGTCTTGAGGTGTAGCCCTCCCCAGAATTTGAAGCGGCCATCTACTTCATAAGCCTGCCTATTGAAAGATAATTGAAACCTGACTCCATTTCTGGCAAGCCACTTGATTGCTGAGTTGGAATCTTGAACGAGAATCTTGGAAAGATGAGGATCGGACCTCCCCCCGCAGACACGCTTCATATCGTCCGCGAAATCCTTTTCGGTATAAGGCTCCATATCAATCATGCGCGCTGTTGCTTCATTAACATTGTTGACGATGGGCAGCAAGTCGTTAGTACCGCTGTGCGCTGTCCGATAAGCCCCTGCCGTGAAGTAGGAATTGCCGCCCGCCCAGTCTTTGGGACATTTGTCTATTAAAAGCACGCGTTTCGCTCCGGTCTGTGCTGCTGAGATGGCGGCACAAAACCCTGCGTTACCGCTCCCAGCAACCAGCACATCACATTCGGATGGGAGCAACATGATGGCCACGGTCGAGCGAGGAAAGGAAAACACAGCCGATTTTGCTGATGGTTGGGGAAACGAAAACTACTGATTGCCATGTGGCAAGTAGTCGCTCTTTATACAACAGACGCAGTAGGCTGGTCTGGATTCACAAGCCACAGCCCCTGTGCCTTGGAAGCCTAAGTTGCAGCGGCCGAAGAGCCGCAAAGAATTTGCGTATGTAACACAATTGGATGAAGTGAATAGACGGCGGAGAGTGAATGTCCGCCAGTAGTGCGATTGCCCCTTGTACAGTACCCCACCTACTAGTGCTGTATAAACCCGCCGCTGTACAAACCCGCCGCTAGGAAACTTACCCTCCTTTTCAGCAATGCCACAACTGGGAAGTGGGCCTCGAGACTTTGAGCTAGAATCACTTGGACACCTCAGAACCTCACAGTCAGGCGCAATGGATAGCTGGGGTATTGCCCCTCACTTCCTCGACCCGATCTCGCAGGTTGAATGATTGTTGGCCGTGGCATCACGCATATTTATACCAATCCTCGTAGAAATAAAGGGTAAGAAATCCTACTCTTTGATCAACCCACCGCTAGCCCGATGTCTCGTCTTAGTGGAAAAGTTGCCATTGTTACAGGTGGAGGAGCTGGCTTTGGCGAAGCGATTGCTCATGGATATGCCTCTGAAGGCGCGCATGTCCTAATTGCAGACATCGCCGTAGAGGGTGGGAAGAGGGTAGCCCAGGAAATTACAGACAAGAGATATCCCAGCGGAGGGACTGCTATATTCATCAAATTCGATGTCACGAAACGAAGCTCGTGGGAAGAAGGCCTCAAGGTCACCCTAGAGAAATTTGGCAAGCTGGATATTGTCGTGAACAATGCGGGCACCACGTACAAGAAGCAATCTAGCATGGGCGTCTCGGAGGCGGACTTTGATAGGATCGTTGCCGTCAACGTGAAGAGTATCTTTCTCAGTGTGTCAGTAATGATGCCCTATTTTGTCGAGAAGAAGGCAGGAGTCTATCTCAACACCTCATCTGTGGCGGGGATCAGAGTTAGGCCAGGCCAAGTATTCTATGGTGGCACAAAGGGGTTTGTAAACACTGTATGCTAAATTTCCTCTCCACTTCCCTTATATGTGTACGGTGGCTGAATTGAGGCAGATCACCCAAGGGCTTGCTGCTGAGTACGGTCCGTTAGGAATACGCGTTAACTCTGTATGTCCCTTGCGAGGTGCCACCGCACTACTCGAAATGTTTAGCGGGGTCCCGGACACTCCCGAAGAAAGATCACGATTTGCAGAGTCGGTCCCATTGAGGCGTATGTCCGAGCCAAACGACGTCGCCATGGCTGCTATCTTTTTAGCAAGTGATGAAGCTATATTTATTACTGGTGTTAACATGCCCGTCGATGGGGGACGTTTAGCCGTTTAGAAAATAAAATGAATACAACTATTGCCCTCCGTAAATCTCTGCACGGGAGTGCTCTAAAACTGCACTAAATAGGAAAGAATCTGTGCTTGGATGAAATGCTTCCTCAATGTACTGCAGTTTGGTCTCCACTCAGTTTTGAGAATGGCTGTCTTAATCCAGAGCACGAAAGCATGTCACAATTAATCGTAAAGATAGATAGCAGCAAAGAAACTATCATTATGGAAGAATTGCATGTAGTGAAACTAGGTACTGTCTCCCTGCTTTGCAAAACGATTTTTCAAAATTCGACCCCATAGTTGCTGTGTAATATACACCCGCACAGAGTGGGATCTAATACGTGTATCTGAAGCCTGGTTGGCCTTCGATGACAATCTCACCGCGATCTGCCTTCTTGTTCTGAATATAAAAGATCACGAAGTTCTTAGAAACAAGAGCAAAGTACGCCATCTGTGATACTGTTAGCAAAATTGGCATGAGCAGGCACAACATAGTTTCTCCTTACTTGGAAGGCAAGACAGATCCAAAGTCCTGATCGATAGTTCGGTGCGTCCTTCGACTGGAAGACATTTCCAGCAATGATACCGCCGAAGGCGCCTCCCATGATCATGAAAGCTATGGTGAGGGCCTTTTTGCTCTGTCCGACCATATTGTTGTGCTGGTAGGCCCACTGGGTAGGAATATTGGCGGTGATGCCCATGACACCGAGGAACACTCCGCCGTAGCGGGCGTGAACATTCGACGTAAATCCGGTCAGGGAGACCCCTATAATGTACATGGCGGCATTAAAGAGTAAGATTGGCCCTCGAGTCCTATAACGATCTGCGACATATGAGCAGAGCATAATCCAGACCGCGGCGCAGGCGTAAGGCGGGAAGGTTAAAAGCTGGGCTCTGCCTGTAGAGTAGCCGAACCCATTGTTTAAGATGACCGGAAGAAAGTAAGAAAAGGCGTAAACACCTGTGTTGTTTAAAATAAGATAGAGGGTGAATTCATACATCTTCCAGTCTCGGAGGTGTTGGAGCGCTAGCCTAAATGTGAGTTTGTCTTCGACGGCATCACCGCGGTCGTGTTCAATACGGGTGAGTACAACGGCAGCTTCTTCTGGAGTGAGGAAACCAGGGAGGCCGAGAGAGTTTTTAACAGTCGCCCTTTCGGGGAAATCGGCAATAATGAAGAAGGCACAGAGGCCTACAACTGTGCTAACTATTCCTTCCTAGACTCAAGTGGTAAGAAAAATGCTTCAATGCATGATCGTAGATAGTTACGTACGATAATGAAAATCCAGCTCCACCCATTCAAATGGTCGTCGCCGGCCATCTTCTCGATGCCGTACGCAAGAAGTCCGGCCAAACCGCTGGACGCATTTCCAATGACATAGAAACCGCCAATGCGAACCTGGATCTCAAAACGAGTGTACCAAACTGACATTAAGAACATAGCGGCAGGTACCAAACCACCCTCTAGAAAGCCTAGCAACACTCGACACACAGCAAGAGCACCCCAAGACTTGACGAAACCTTGGCCAATAGTGACCGCTCCCCATGCGGTGCCGATAGTTCCAACCCATAATGCAGGACCAATTTTTCGGACGAGGAATGCAGCAGGAACGTCAACGATACAGTAGCCGATGAAGAATATCATCGCTAACACGGAGTAGCGATTGCCTATGTTGGTTTTGAGATCTTTACTCATGCCTGCAATGTTTGCCTATATAGATATTCAGCTGATATCGAGAGTACAAGTAGTCGACTAGGGAGTCACGCACGTTACCTAGGTTTGATCGGTCTATGAAAGCCCACATGTAGAGGAGGGATAGAATCGGAATGAGGCGCAGATCTACCTTGCGCATGATCCTTCTTACTTTCTTAGGATCCTCGTCAAGATGAGATTCCAATATTTCTTTCATAGGTATATGATATTTGTCCTCAATAGTTTTTGCATCACGTTGCTCTCGCTGGAGGATAATGTCGTTATCGTTAAGTGAGGCTTGCTTTTGAGCATCTTCGACATGATACATGTTGGTGACTTTACTCTCTGGGGTCTCAGACATATCAAAAAGTTTTCATCAAATACTTCAACAATAGAAACTGATGTAGGGAAACGATGAAGTGATGAGAAGCTCATAGGGGCCAAGACTGGGGTTTATAATCCGTCTGGGGAAGGTAACATTTGGACCGTGGTAGGCAAACCGGGGTAAAAACTGAGGGTCGTCTAGCTCTATTGATGGCGGACTAAATGCGACAAGGGCACTCTGGATAACATTCAAAAGCGTCCAGAATGCGGAGAACATGATCTCTCTTCACGTTGCCGGGAAACCGAGACTTCGGAGACTGGTAGCCCGGGGGGGCAAAATGCCTTTCACTGCACTGTAGGGCTGGTGCGTCGCTGGGAACCAACAACCCTGCCGCCACCAATTAAGCCAACATTAACTTCATTGACAAACTTAACATTAAATTAGCAGGTTTCAAAATTGGAGATGTTGGTGTTCCCTGTTCCCGACCTTGCCGACCTAGTTAAATTACGCGAAGTTTTTCTCTCCCTTATTCTCGTTTGTATGAGTTGTGGTGGAGACTTTTAGTAAGGACTAACTTTGCAATACTTTATTATCTGGCACAAAGCATTGGTGCGTAGCCTATAAGTCTTTCAACTTTGGTACGATTGGATCCAGTTCTATAAGCAGACTTAGTTTATTAACACTGTAAATAAACACTAAAATAAGGGGATTACACATAGTGAATGCATCTGGAATTGGCTCCATAAGAGGAGATATTAACTATTAGAAAGGATTTATGTGACAAATAACACGGTAATAAAATATCTTTGAAAATAATGTTAATTTTTCCTAAAGTTGTTTTGAGTTGCAATAATCTATTTACGTGTTTGTTACAGCCAGCATGGTTTCGTCACGTCTAATGCGATTCTTTATATATAATATGCTTCCGCTCTCTAAAAATCCCGAGATGAAATCACAGAACTCCCGAAGTCAGATATATTGTTGATGCGGATCTATTTGGTCCATAAATTCCATGGTCCTCTCATAACTGATGCAAGCATGTCAGTCATGGGCTTTTCTGAACCCACAATGCGGGACTCACATGGAAAATACTATGCCTCCACTGAGTGTTAGTCGGCCAAGGCGTGGCAGGGCACCCGACCAAAACGTTAGAACGCCCTCATGTTTAAAGATACTAATGGCGCATGCTACAGTGTTCTTGTAGTTCTTACTAGCCTCGAGGCTTTGCATGCGGGTTTTGATTGTATCCAGCGGCATCGTGGCATACCTATAATGAATTTTAGTTACAACTTTCTATATTATCCGGCATCATGCTAGCTTACACAGTGACGATGCCTGAAATAGCCCCAATACCGAAGGATGATATGCTACTGAGGTTCTCATCCGTCGCATAATAGCTCTGCATGCGCTCTTTGAGCGAAGTGTACGTGCTAAATCTGATCGCACTGTTTGCTGCTTGACGTGCTGTTGTCGATATAAACCCTTGGAAAAAACCTCGGATGCCCTTTTCTCTCGCAATAAGCGCTGATCCGTGAATGAAGCCTCGCATTCTCGGATGTGCCCGCTTTTTATCATCGATCAATTGCGTTTTAATGCTTTCAAAAGGTGTAACTGCGAACATGGACTCGCTGATGCCGGCTCCTAGGCCCGCCAGGAGCATCCGTGGCCCTGTAAGTTTACCATCACTGTCAGCAAGTAGCTGTCTGAAACTGTCAAATGCGACAAAGCCTGAAAAATGTTAGTGAAGCCAATCTTCCATACAATGCCGAGAGATATACGTATGCCAGCCTTCAAAGCATTCCCAACAATCAAAGTCGTACAGCCTGCATACCATTCTCGTGACGGAAAATGAGGCCAGGGTAGCTTTTGAGAATCTAGTAGCCGTCGATTGAGTTGAGATCGAGTTTTTGCAAATTCGAAAGGATAGGTGATGGCTACAACACGAGTAAGACCTTTGATTTCCCTATCACGGGTCGCGTACCTATCTCAACTGCTCCAGCTATAGATCCAGCAATAATTGAACGTAAAGGGCTGTGCTAGATAAATGTCAGGTGTGTTAACGACAGGCATTTGTTGTTTCACTACCCTTAGCCCCACCTTTGCTTCCAGATTCTCATGCTTCAGTGTGTTTCCTTTCATATCCATGTCAGCGCCTATATTCTGTCTCAGCAAGAAAAGTCTGGGCGAGCGATTACTTGGACGTAGCTGACGGATCAAAGTGGTCTTGTATTTCCTCCGAGCTCTATGCAAAAAAATTACAAGCTGAAGAAAATGCTTGCCATGACAAGCTCTCCTTTTGATTTTGTTTCGTCCAAACCCATCCCATGAGCGACGATTGGTTCTTGCAACCTAGCCAGAAATAATACGCAATAACTGTAAGGTCATCCGAAAGCGAGGGATTAGGTTGATAGCGAGCAATTAGGCTTCCCAAGGGTTCGCTACGGGTTGGTGGCACACGGGTAATTACGCCCCGATGTTGATGGTGACATGCTTTAGTTTAATTCATCTTTGTATATTTTTTCTAGGAGACTCCGCGACCGCCGGGACCGTGTTGTTTTCCATCTTTAATGCTCGTTAAGGCATGTCAAGAAGATAGAGGGTATCCACCCTGCCATGCCCGCGGCCACAGATATGCCGAGAGGCCTCGGCGCTAGCATAGACCTTAAAATTCGAATGTAGCCACCGTAGCGACCATCCGATGTGAAATAGTATAGAACAAGGCCACCTTTATTGATACCCGAGCTCATCGCGGGGCATTGTTTTCCGCTACTTTCACTTCCCCGCACTCAGCTACTTCCTGCCGCCGCTTAGGGGTCCCACCAGATCAACTCTGAAGAATTATGTGCAGCCTAGCCGAGGGGGTATTTCTCTAAGATACAATGTCTACAATACAATATTGCTCGAATATATTCACGCAGGATTGAAAAAAATTATAAGCGGCCCTACCAGCGCCAGGAAAAGAATTTCAAAATAGTTATCAGAATGGCAACCACGAGCGAATTATACGAGAAGGGTAAAGAGGTCCGTATAGCTGTTTTGGGGGAGGCACACGTCAACAAGGCCCTTGCAGCTAGACAGAGCGAGTTCGCCCAACCGCTGCAATTTTTCTCAACGGAGTACTGTTGGGGAAGAGTTTGGTCACGACCAGAGCTTGACCGCAGGTCTCGAAGTCTCATCAGTATGTACAACAGGCGTACAAGAATACTGCTATGACTACCTAGCCGTTTCTAACCACGAAAAGTAGATCTTGCTTTTCTCACGGCACAGCACAGCTGGAACGAATTGGCTGTTCATACCAAAGGTGCCATCCGCAACGGACTTACCGAGGTAGAAATCAGGGAGGTTGTGCTTCAAGCGATGGTCTACTGCGGTATTCCAACAGGTACACAGGCGTTGAAAATCACAGGAAATGCAATTGACGAGATGGTGGAAAGCGGAGAGCATAAGAGACAGTTGAAAGAAAAGGTTTAGAGATGGCTGTATGTTCTTGATGAATTTGAACTGTGTTCCAGCTTGATTAAGCCTCCAATTAGATCAAGCCTAAATATCATAAACTAGTAAAAAGTGCTTCAAGATTTTATGTGTCAAGAAATGGACTGCTTTCAAAATGGCTCAATCTTCAATCTCATAAATAAGCTTCAACATTACTTGATAGGACCATTAACTATCCATGAAATCAATAAGCCTCCAATCTCATAAATTAACTCAAGCTTGACTTAACAGATCCTTATGCTGTGTATTGTTCCTACATAAATCAACCATTTAATGCCTATTGCTACGTGCAGTCCTTCCTTCGACCTCAGTACATCCAGCCTGGCAAGAACCGATGTTGATTCTGAGCCGCCCAGTCTGAGTCATGCGCAACTACCCATTCGACCGCATCACTATTCACCTCGATAAGTTTCTGGATATTATGGATGGTATTCTTAGCTTTGGGCAACTCGCTGTGGGCACTCTTTAATTTTCCATGTCCGTTGTCGTACTCTGCAATCTCTCTCTCACCAGTCATAATCCTTCGGTCATGACAGCAGTCACCACCGAGATACACCCATTTTTCGGGTCCAACACGGAGAAGGGCATTCACGTGGCCATGTATGTGACCAGGACTATCAACAATCCACATACTCCCATCGCCAAAGTAATCAACAGCATTCGGAAGTGCAGAGATAGCTTGCCACGTATGCTTAGTTTTTTCAGCTGCTGCCATATATCCTCTCTCCGATCCTGGTGTAGGAGGCAGCTCGATAGTACGGTCCGTTGGCAAGACGCCTTGTTGTATTATTCTCTCAGGAGGATAGTTAGGAGCACCATTTTCAAGAATGAAACGAGTGCCTGAACCGACAATGAATGTTGAATTAGGATAGTCAGACGGTTCGCCAATGTGGTCCCAATGAACATGACTTAGAATTACGTAGTTGATATCTTTCGCAGGATCTAACCCTCCACTCAAAAGGCTAGATCTCACATCTGGCGAAGAGTAGACAGGCTGCCGCTCAGAAATATGCTTTCGAGTTGCGGGAATGTATTTTGTTAAATCTCTCTTGATTCCTAGATCGAACACAATTCGTTCTAACTTTGCCCCGCCTGGTGAGCTATGCTCTATTAAAAAGCATATAGATGGTACTGTCGTCGCCTTCGTCAGATCTGCATTGGTCACAAACGCTCGTTCTGGGAGTGTCGCAAAACCCCCATTCAATGCTGCCAACTTAACATAGACTTGATTGGGAGAGGGAGGCGGCAAGCGTTGAGGATCGTTTTGTTTCTGCTGTGAACTTGTCATTGCTGCCGCTTGAATGAAAGTTAAATCCAATTTTTCGCTGTTCACCTTGTGCTTGAGGCAGAGATGAGAGCACTGACTAATGATCAAAGCCTGAAGACAATTTTTTGTTGTATTGGTGTATGATCCGGATACCAGGATATTAAACGTGAAGCTTTATTAACTAATCTTGGAGAAAACATCCAAGTACTTCTTTAAACGCAAGAGTGTGGTTGGTTACCGCTGTGGCATCTTTCGTGTACCCCAAATGTGGAAGTTCCAGCACCGACCTTCGGTAGTTTACTAAAAGCATCGGTTCCAAAAGGACCGCGATGATGCTTCCGGCCAAGAAGATCTACTTCGGCAGCCCTTTGTCCGTTATCAAAAAGGTGGGAATTAGTGGCCCTGTCGGAGAACTCGAAGTTTTGCAGCCTTAGGATCGATGCGCAATCTTACGGTCCGAGATCACACCACGCACGCATGTCCCGTCCCATTCGGAGAGGATCTCCCATTCCCGCCTCCAACGCAACGATGTCTCACAGCCGATAGTGTAATTTAGTGTATTAGGAATGGCAATATTATCTTTGCATTTACCTTTGTATTTAAAATGTTTAATATGAACTCTCATCTTTGAAAGAAGATCAATGAGCATATCGGTAGCAGTACAACATGGCATCCTCAGAAGTTAAACTTCCCTCAAAAATTGGCTTCATTGGCCTGGGAAACATGGGTTTCCCTATGTTTTCAAACCTTGTGTTCAAGCTTCCTGAGACGACAAAGGTGTATTTCTACGATGTCTTACCCCAGTCGGTGGAGAGGGCCTTGAAGGAGTCTGGTGCAGTTGCCAAGATCGATGCTTGTAGCAGCTCGAGAGAGGTGGCCGAGAAAAGCGTATGTGCTCTCCATATGTATTCATAGCTGTTGAAATATGCAGAAATATGCTTAATCCCTTGGTTCCAACCTCCGGGTATTGCTCGACCTGGCAGCTAGCTGACCGACTATCCATGAGCAGGACTTGATTGTTTCCATGGTCCCTGAAGGCAAACACGTTCGTGCCGTCTATCTTGACCCTGAAAATGGCGTGCTCGCCGCCAAAGATCTGAGCGGCAAGATTCTCATCGACAGTAGCACCATCGACACTGCCACGTCGCTTGAAGTCGGCGAGCAAACGAAGATCCGCCATCCCAAAGCCCGGTTCTATGATGCACCCGTCTCCGGAGGTACCGCTGGTGCCAAGAAAGGTACAATAACATTCATGATTGGTTCCCAAGATACGGACCCGAATCTGCCGCTGCTTAAAACCCTGCTATCGCTAATGGGCCATAACATTTTCACCTGCGGTGGCCCCTCACTGGGACTTACTGCCAAATTCTGTAATAACTATCTCAGTTCATCGATCACCCTCCTGAATGCTGAAATGTTTAATTTTGCTATCAGGTCGGGAATGGACCCTAGAGTCCTACAGAAGATTCTTAGCGTATCGTCTGGTTGCAATCGGAATCAGGATATAGCGAATCCGGTTCCGGGTTTGAGTCCCGATGCTCCCTCCTCGAGGCAGTATCAGCCCGGTTTCAAGATCGAGTATGTGAAGAAAGATATTGGGTTGGCTATAGATGCTTGTGAAAGAGTCGGAGCGAAGTTGTTCGTTGGACAGCATACTTGGAACACTTATGTGGCGGCTGGGAAGGATCCACGCTGTGCAGGATTGGACTCTAAAGTTGTATATCGGTTCATTGGAGGAGATGAAGAATGGCAAAAGAAGTTTTCTTGAGTAGATACATGGACGTGTCTTGAGAAAATGCATAGGCCGTCAATCTGCCAAGATACAGTTGAGACTGCCAATGTAAGTTGTGGTCTTCGATTTAGGTTAGCATTCACAACGCCCTTTCCTGAAATAAAAATACTGCATTGGCGTCCACTTCATCAATAAATCGATTGATAAATTTCATTGAGTCGACAGTCGACAGGCATCCATGAGTCTACTCAATCTATCTGTGACTTAATTATATATGTCTTAATAGCCCACTAGGCTACGAGATTGGGGAACTGAGTAATGACGAAAACAGAAATAGTCCGAGGCGATAAAAAGATGACAAAGGATGACGCTCCTAGCCTGATATGCTTGTCTTCCAACTGTCTTTTAGGGATCTTTTCTTACACAGGGTCGCTCTAAACATTTGCTATAGATCAGAGTATTGGCGGGCTTCAACAACTATACTACTTCACTGTGAAGGTTGATATTTCAACGGTTGAGGTCAGCCATGAACCAAACTTTAAAATAATAATAAAAACTTGTTTTTATTCATTTCTTGTTTTTCTCTATAAGCTTATTCAAGCCTTCTACAACAGAAGCCTCCACGTTCACAAATCCATTTCTTTTCGTCTGCTCCCGGATCTCCCAACTCCGATCAAACGGCATCCTAATGGGTCCATTCCCCTTCAACGGTTTGCTGCTTCTAATCGTCTCCGAGTAGTTATCGACCTCCTCCTTAAACTTCTCGATCGGCCGGAACATCTCGGGGTCCATGGCAATGACAAGTAACCCCCAACCCTCAGTTGAGCCTGTATGTGCCGGCGCCCCTGCCATCGCACCCATCAACTGAATTGCTATCGCTAACCCACTCCCTTTGTGACCTCCCCAAACGGCCATCGCTCCATCCATTGCCTTGAACGGATCCCTCGTCAGCTCGCCCTCCGTGTCATACGCTGTCTCCTCTGGCAACTCTTCACCCATCCGCTGTGCAAGCTTCAGCTGTGCGTGGATAATCTTCGACGTCCCGATATCCCATATGATGGGCTGATTGCTTCGCGACGGGAATGCGATGCAAAACGGATTCGTCCCAAACCGAGCCGTGTAGCTTCCATGTGGCGCGACCCAAGGCCCGGCGCTGGCGGTTATCATCACGACCAGGTCTTCTTTCGTACACATCTCCGCATAGTAGGACAACATACCGGCGAAGAAAGTATCACTCACCCCAATGATGCCGACGCCTCCTGCTTTGGCTTTCTTGATAGCCAACTCCGTGGCGCGGTATGCGGAAAGATAGCCTATCGCACCCTTGGCGTCAAGCTGCGCAGATGCGGTACTCTGACGTGTAATACTCATGTCTGTACTGCCGATTGGAGTGTCACCAACTCGTTCAGCAATGGTGAGTATCCGGGCAAGGCCGGTGGGACCGTAACCTCGCAATTGAGCGTCCATGATATGGGAGCAGATGGTATTAGCATCATCATTGGTATATCCGACGACAAGGAGAGCAGATTCAGCAAGTTTTCTTGCGTCAGAAGTAGAGAGTCTGATCATGTTCTCCTGAACCATCTTCCAACTTGAGCCAGTTGCCATTTTTTGAGCTTGTAGAACGGCACCGTCTGGGGAGACCTTCAATCTTACAATACCACACAACAGTGACTCAGTTGTCTTTTACTTCTGATAATATAAACACGCATAATTCCTTATTGTGAAGCCGCAGGATAATCTTCGCCGTCGACGGGATGTTGTTTCATTAGTGTTGGTAGGTGCACGGAAACCAACCATCCGAGACGGTAGAGAGAGGGAGAATGAGTCTCCGACAGCCAGCCCACGATTTGGTGATAACGGATGTATGGACTTCGGAACACAATCCTCTCTAGTAGATTGGGTTTCAGATCTAAGCCGAATTTCTTAAGTACTATAAAGAAATCATTTTAGGGTGGTCACGTGCAAGCTGCTGGGCTATCAGTCCTCCCATACTGAACTCATACATATCAACGGTGGGGGCCTTTAAGGTATGAATAAAGCGATAAGAATGACCAATCATTAATGTAATAGAGTCGGGAATCTGGCTCATGCTCCGTTTAACTCAGGCCTTGTCATAAAGAATAACCTCGCGCTTTTCTGCCAGAAGCATTACGAACAGCAGATCCAAGAAATCCATTGTTCCCTGAAAATAATGTAGAATGATGAGGGGGATGTCATTACTCTTAAGGGGCCCCAGCTTTCGGTATGCGTAGTGGAAACCGACCACTCCTATGAGAACCTTTTTGGCGGTTTGATACGAAGTCATGATTATTATTAGATGAATGGTCTTTGCGCTTAAAACTTGATGAATGAATCTTGAAATTGGGAAACAAGTTTATTTTTATTGTTGAGCAAGCAGATCTCAGCGGAATAGAACATGGATGTCATTCAAACCAAGAAAAGTGTATTGTATTGATATTCTAATGAAGCGGTGGCACGTGTAGATACAGTGATCTCAGGTTGTAAGAAGCCTAGCCTATTTAGGCTCGGTTCAGTCATCAGTCATGTGATACTGACTTCAACACTTATACGTAGTCTTGTGGCAGGGAGGCAGCTAATCTGATTTTAGAAAATTTATTTATTAATCTGATAACCATAAATATGCACAGAGAATTCCCTATTTCCAGAAATAGATTAGAGTAAAAGATTTTTTCAACAGAAAAGAACCGATAGCTTACAGATACAGGATTGTGGCGAAATTTGGAGAAGTGTTGAAAAGATCAGTTGGGTGTGAGGAATCGCAGTAACCAAACTGGAACCCGCCTAGGATTACTCTTCGAAGCATTTTAACTTGAATATTATTTTTGCGATACTATTGAGAAAACATTGTTGTACTGCATCCATCCATGATAGCGCTCGGGTAAATATTGGCAGCAGGACTACCTTAGTAGAGAAATTTTTCGTTGGAGAAAGGTGTGTGCAAGAGGGTCGAGGAATGGAGCATGCCATAATTTATTGCACCGTGAGAGATATCGGTGTAGGACCACCAACATATGGCTGAGACTGAGCTCACGGCGGAGCCACGGGGTTGTTAGGTTGGTGTTTCATTTAGACAACGGTCAGGTGCAAAAGGTTAGAGGCAGAGGCTAAGCTGTTGGTCCTCGCTTATATCCCTATCGTTTCAGAGCGGTGCCGGGCGCCAAAGGTTCTCGTAGCACTTCTATTGCTACACGGATGAGAATCTACGGCACCACACTCTCATCCACAAACTAATTCAAGGCACATTATCAATTCTTGTCTCGAATTAAACTATTCAATAGTTCAGCGTAGCATTTCAATCCAAGAGGGTTTTACTAAGCATATCTGGAGGCAGTAATCTCAAGGTTTAACCTACACCAAGTTTCAAAAGTCATAGTATTAGTTTCACGCATAGGAGTTGGAAAATCCCCTTCAGGCTGTGCTATTAGTGATTTAGGGCGCATAACAGGTAAAAAATAGTAGTCTTGGTCCTTAATAAGCTTTGAAACCAACTATCAATTATTAATTATACGCAGGCAGGGCTTTTTGCACATAAGAAGGCCGGGCCCAGAAAAGGAGAAGGGACGGCTTACCATCCCATTTCTTCCTTATCCGGCTTAACTTTAAATTTTTATTTTCTTGTATCTATTAGAATGAGAGATTTGGATACGCTAAATAACAATAAAGATATCCACCCTGCGCAAGGAAGAAGTCCGGAGTATTAGAAGCATCGCAAGTATACCAAGCGCATTTACCCTCTTTCAAGTTATGAGTTAGAAGTTTAAGAATATAGACAGATCAGTAATCTACTGTTACTCTAGAAGCTCATATGAAATTATCATATTGCTGTGGAATATGTCTTAAGGTCTCCCTAACCTAATTTATCGGAGGGTAACAAGGCTGAGGCCGCCCGTGGCCATTTGTCTTAACGCCGGTTTCGAAGGCCCGACAGACTTTGTCTTTGCGCTCTATAAGTATTAATTCTACCTGAAGAAATACTCTTACAATTAGAAAATTATAAATAAATTAAAAATTTGATAAATTGCGGATGAGAGCTAGGTGGCAGAACCGACGCGACTGAGATCTAGTTCTCACAGCTATATGGCAGATACACGGCCGGCGGCGGCGCATTTAGCACTGCATTCTCTGCCGCTTCCTCTCGCTCAATTAAATCAATTACCATGAAGTTTATGGTAATATGTAGGTAGCGTTCTGTGATGCTGTGGAGCTTTAAACCGATTGTATCTTGAAATGACATCATTTTGATGTCAAGTTTCATTGGTATACCAGTGGAAAACTCCCAATGCGCAGAATACTATGTGTAAGGCGGCCTCTAGAAATGGCAGAAGGCTCTAGTGATGGTAGCTGTGAGAGGGCGAGGTGATAGAAAAATCACAAGAGATGATCTTCCCTCAGCAAAGCGGACCTCACCTATGATAAAGCTACGGAGGCCAAATTCCTTAAGCGCTACCTTCTAACTTCGAATGCGCATGTTCTTTCTAACTGCCTGCGTCTATGAAACCGCACATATGATAACTCTACGCTTTAGGCTGGGGTGTGTAGAAAGCGGGCGGCTAGTTCTCGCTCACCGAAGGAGGGGATAACGTCTCGTTAGCCCCATCAAAGCCGCGTGATGGTCGTAGGGCTGCAGGACGGCCCCGTGAGGATTCCGCATTCAGAAGAGAATATTCAAAAATAATGGCCCGTGCAGCGCCCCTGACAAGGTGAGATTAGGTAGCGAAAGGTATTTATACTATAGAAACGCCGGTTTCTACAGGCAGTAATAATGTCCTATTCTACTAAATTTAAATCAAACTGAATATCCGCCCGGGCCTGCTTTATATTTACTAAATGTAAGATAGATCTCAGAGAAAGGACTGGGCTGCGCTCTCTAACACGTGCTTAATTGTCCAGGGGAGTTATCTTATTGCCCTGGTATTAGCCGAGCGAGCCTCTCGATCCTCTTGTCCGAGTAATTATTAAGTTCAGTTTAGGCTCTGGAGATTACTAAAAAAATTTAGTCTGCAGACTCCCACGTGTCCCCGTGGGGTCATGCAGAGTCCGCCCTCGAATCCGGGGTTAATTTGGGTAATCGGAGCTTTAATAGAGATTTGCTAGAACCGTAGAGGCAGAGCCACTTGGACATAGCTGCACATATAACAGTAACACAGGCTGTGGATAGCCCCGGCTGAGGACAGCGGCATGAAAAATAATAATCTCGCTTCGAATATTTTTCTAACGACAAAGGTTTATTTGTCCTTGGCAGAGGCCGGTATATCCACTTTCATGTTTGTCACCTGGACCTGCGCCAGCGTCCTTTAAACATGAATGTCATCCTGTCTGGACTATTAGAGCCTGGGTCTAACCCACCAACTTCCGTATTGCTTTGCACACTGCTCGCCACAACCATCCACTTCCCCCTCGGGTTGTTGGAACCGAAGTTACGGGTCCGAATCTGGAAACACTATAGGATCAGAGCGAGTGCCTCTTGCGACTGTCCTTCTCCGCCGTGGCTCTTAAAGAGTCTCAATCGGACCACCCGTCCATATGCCTCTCTCTTCCTAATATTGAAGGCGACTATAAACTTCCTGCGACTAGTTGAAACTTGCGCTCTGGCAATGCGTGGGTGATTACTATCCCAAGTTACCTGCCTTGTATTTTATCTCACCTGCGTGTCGAGAACTTGGCATATCTTCAACATGATCTCACAGCGAGATCGTCACGCTGACAGCCACAGTCGAGACTTCGATGATGTAGAGAAAGGCCTGTATGACAACACGCAGAGCTTGGCTGTGTCGCCACCTCTAGCCCATGTAGACCAGAGGACGATAATAGACATCGAGGCCCTTATGTCCCCTATTTCACCAATCCATGAAGGCATTACACCGTCCTCCAGTGTGCCAGTACTCTCCCTATCATGGCCTGCAGGGTGGCAGCCCACCAAAGCTACAGTGCCCGATCCAGCAGCTAAGAAGCCGGCGCGGCCAAAACAGAAGATCAGTCGATGGATCCTCTTTCGGCTGTGGTTCAACACATACCGAAAGTTCTTCACCTTTATTACTTTGCTCAACCTAACCGGAATAATCATGGCCTCATTAGGGCGATTTCCCTATGCTGATAACCACCTGGGTGCTTTAGTCCTTGGCAACTTACTGTGCGCGATTTTGATGCGAAACGAGTTGTTCCTGCGGTTTCTATATACGATTGCTATCTATGGTCTGCGAAGTGTACGTCCCTTTCTTTGTCATTCACAAGACGCGTATTAATGAAAGTCTCATTAGTGGGCTCCGATACACGTTAAGTTGGCAGTAACTTCGATTCTGCAACACGTCGGAGGCATCCATTCAGGATGCGCACTTTCCGGGGCTAGGTAAAACAACTTTGCATCCCAGCACCTGGCGGGACTGACAAAATCTTCAGTTGGCTAGTATTCAAGGTCGTCGATATCATACGACATCACGCCGTTCAGAATAGCGCAGTAATTGCCACTGGCCTAATCACGAACATCCTTGTGATAATTTCCGTTTTGAGCGCCTTCCCATGGGTTCGCAAGTCAGTACCTCCATTTCCATGTTAAATATATCGATAACTAACTCCCAAATCAGCTACCATCATAACATTTTTGAGAGACACCATCGCTTTATTGGGTGGCTAGGTCTAGCGGTATGTACAGCTCAATCTGACCTCCAGACTAGCACTAACAAATACTAGACCACTTGGATCTTTGTGATCTTGGGAAATACTTACAATGTGACACTTGGGCAATGGAAGACTAACGCTAATTCTCTGCTCAGCGCACAAGAACTCTGGTTTGCTGTGTTCATGACAATATTGTACGTTTTCTCCATTTGTCTTATGGTTATACTCATACTTTATAGTGTCCTCATCCCTTGGCTAACTCTGCGAGAGGTCCCTGTGGAAGTTGAAATTGTGAGTCATTTCCGATGTCTTTCTCGAAACCGACTCACATCTTATTTTAGCCATCGCCTAAAGTCGCAATTCTCCGGTTCGACCGGGGGATGCAGCAAGGTCTCCTGGGGAGAATCAGTCGTACCTCAGTCATGGAGTACCATGCCTTCGGAATCATTAGCGAGGGCCGGAAATCTCCATATCATTATATGATTTGCGGTGTTCAAGGCGATTTTACGAAAGGGCTGGTTACCGACCCGCCCAAAGCCGTATGGACCAGGGAACTGAAGTTCGGTATGCCTGCTCTCCTATCTCTAAGATAGTCTTCCACTCATATATCATAGCTGGTGTTGGGCATGCATCCGCCATGTTTAAAAGAGGAATCCGCATCTGTACCGGAACCGGTATCGGAGCAGCGCTGTCCACCTGCATCCAGAACCCAAATTGGTACGCCATTCTCAAATACTTATTTTGAAACCTTTCTAACTTGTTGCTAGGTTTCTCATTTGGATAGGCTCTGATCAAGAGAGAACCTTTGGACCAACGATAACGGGCCTAATCCGTAAACACATCGAGCCTGAGAGAATGATCCTCTGGGACTCGAAAAAAAGAGGAGGACGACCAGATACCATGCAACTGCTCAAAGATACATGGAAAACCTTTGGAGCCGAAGTCATCTTTATTACCTCCAACATGCAGGGCAATAATGAGATGATGCAAGGTTGCCGGGCGGGTACGTAATTCTAATCCCGGTCGAATCAAGAAACTTCACTAAACTGTGGTTTTCAGCTGGATTACACGTATTCGGCACTCTGTGGGACTTCTGATAATCCGACATTTCGGAGAGCATATCGCAGAGAGTTAAATAGTATAGACCGAATAGACTTTCATTAGATCAAGTACGGCATAGGCCGGGTAGAAGTTTAGATATATAATGCCGCATGGCTGAGATATTGAATTACTAGAGACATTAAACTATATCAATGAAAATACTTAATATAATCTACAAATAAATAGAATATATGAGCTTATTTGATATATAGATTTCAAAGTACCTATTACTATGTCTAAGGGACTATTACTTTTTATCTTACTGTTAACTTGGTACTTTTCTTAAATAGCAAAACTTTTATTACTGTTGAAGTCAGTATCACCTGACCATCACATGACTGCCCTCGCCTAATTGGCTAGGCACCCACAAATCCATACC